>JAQBSW010005402.1:0-2500 GCA_029291075.1 Eudiplozoon nipponicum | reverse complement strand
AGTGCATTCAGGATGGGGTTAGGTAAACCGGAAATTGTGGATAATCACAATATATTGAAATGAAACTTTTGTTGATCCTTCTACGCGTCTAGAAAAGTAAATTAAGCAATCGAGATATCACAGATTGGCGGTATGTCAATTAATACGGTTTGCTTACATATATTATATAAATATCAACTTAGATTAGAGTAAAAATACGTGTATATAAGTTTGTGTGTGTGTGTGGATATTTTCGTGTATACATGTGAGTATAGGAGAATATTTATTAATACTGGATATAGTATGATTAAGCTGATCTGTTCTTCTCGACTAACGTATTGGTCTCAGGTACATGCACACTATCTGCAAATAAATGGACTCATTTTTAGATAGCAAAGGATAAAATGATAAAGGCACGTTTCTTGTATGTGACAAAAATTATTTTCACCTTCGCACATTAGAATGGTACCAAGAAAGAAGAAGCACAGAAAAATTGAAGAAACATCGAAGCATCCGTTCAAATGTCAGGTACTCATCCTTAAAAAATGGAATTCAAGAATTACTATACCATTTCAGTATAACAATAAACAAATCTCCTTCAGGTTAAGCTATTCTATATTCTTTAAACGATAAAAGTCGTATGCCACCGAGCAGGCTTCGTGTTTATACAAAACATTAAGAAAAACGTAGACACAAAAAACAATTATGTAGAAATTCAACAGGCAATAAATGCAATGTCATGATAGTTTTAACCCGGCAAACAGACTAACCGAATTTAGTTGGTGAGATCGCTGTGATGGCGGTAAGCTTGTCGCAGGTTGCGATGGCTGACAGGTCGGCTCTACATGACAATTCGATTGCACTGCAAACTCGAGAGATCTTCGAGAGGTTGTGAGTGGTGTAGCCGAAGATAACGGAGCCGTTTCTCGAAAGGTTGATGGCTGACCGGGAAGCGAAGACGGCTTTGCTTTGAAAACCACTCTTGGGGACTGCTGAATTTCTGAAATCTAAAAACAAACGAAGCATCAATAGTAATTAAATATAAAGCTAAATAGAAATTGCAAACATTCACTCAATCTGTAGAAACCCTATTTCTCCTAAAGAAGTTATAAACTGACGTGATTTTTTCCTTAAAGTAGTGACTATTATGACAGAAGGCAAATATCTTTACAAAAATGTAATAGTGTACAATTGTGTTTATGCATTTAAAAATTGATATACTGCACAAGGCTGGTGAGCGAATAAATATCGCAGCTCTATCAATAACTCGGGCAATATACCTGAAGAGGTATTATAACCGCGAAACCTAGAGTGGTTTTCACCAACCTTTGCCATTTATAGAGAATCACGAGTATTTCACCCTGGCTGATAGATCGTGTTTCAAATGTAGCTGTACGCGCAGATTTATTATACGCTAATGAAATTTGTCCCCTGATGATGATGATTTAAGACACTTACAAGCATTCACCACCGTTGTATGCGAAGCATAACATATGTTGGTTACCAACAACGAATAACCAACGCTGATATCCGTAGACGTATTTTTGGATCGACCAACAAATAAGGCTCTATCAACTACGTTGTTTCGATCACATTTTGCGTATGCCCTCAATTCGATTTCCCAGTAGAATACTGTTTTCTCACCAAACGCCACATTGGCGTAAGAACCAAGGTAGACAGATTTTGACATGGCCGAAACAGTTAAAATCAACTACATCCAAATTGGGTAGTGTGGGATCCACTCGCCTGCGAAAATGCATAATACTTCTTGGTCGGAAACCCTGCATGATAGGAAATTGAGTCGAGCTCAGTGGCGATCTTGCTGCAAATTTCTAATAGAATTATCTTCGTATATTTCTTTCCTTAATTGGGCAGTGTTGGCTGCGAGGTTTGTGTTTATGACGCAATATAATAAAAACAGACAGGAACCGATATTTGCGACTTCATCTTGCTGTAAAGCTGACTTTCGGCATAAAGGTGTTGCGTATAGATTTAGTTTGTGTAAATTCTTTGTGTTGCCTATGCAAATATACTCTTTGGAACGCGATCCTCCCCCACATAAATCTATAATAATTTGTTTGCCTAAATTATAATTTTTTGGTATTAATGAAGATATTTTTTCTTTTTGTTATTTTTCTTATGGTCATATGACAGTGTAACATAATTTCTTATGCCTTTTTAATTTCTGTGCGGAATGTTGTTGTTTCGCTAATCTTTAAATTTTTCGAAATTGTTGTGCGAATAAGTTGGAAAAAACATAGGCCATTACTTGGTGCGAACGTTTCTTCTTTCTTTTCAGTCTTTCTTGCTGAAAAAGGATACAAGGTCAAATTTAAGGCTGTGCTCAAGTATTAAGGTAATCCGATCTAGCAGGTATTTGGTACTTGATTTGAGAGGCTACACAAACATTTCAGTGACTCAATGACGAATAATACTGAAGCCGACAACGTCACGTACAGTAGTCCTGCATTGTGCATAGTTGAACTTATCTGCATCCAAAGTAAATTCGAATTTGAACCAT
>JAQBSW010005401.1:0-57802 GCA_029291075.1 Eudiplozoon nipponicum | reverse complement strand
TTCTCTTAGCTGCGATTTTAGGAACAATCTCTTTTAGTCTCAAGCAGTTTTAATCGATATTTCTTGAACTGCAATTTTATTTGTAATTAATAGGGTTTTTGAAAAATAGACAGAACCGCGCGGGAACCGAATGAAAAATGCGGTGGACTATCGAGACATAATGAATTTATTTCTTGTAGCTGGATTATTAACAATTTTACTGTTATCAGATGACTGTGCCATTCCAAATTTCAGAGAGCAATAGCTTAAAAGAATCTCATTGAACTAAATATTCGTGAGTTTTTGGTCAGTGAAGTATTTATGTTGTTTACCACTTCATTTTAGGGATTGCTTTTAACGATGACTTTTTATATATCTTCATATGTTTTAAATCGATAATAAAAATACAATTCAATCCAGACATTTGTGTAAGAATAACTGTTTGTGTGTAAAACATTTTCCTCTATAAACCTAAATCATCTTACTATGTTCATATTGTCATGTATTTTTAATCGTTTGACTATTCTCACTGTGAATGATGTTTATGACGTATTTTTGCATAAAAATCTATTTTTACAGCTGACTAACATATATTCAATTTGAACTAACTGTGAATTACATTACTATTTGCAACTTTATATCTAATTTACGTATGACCAGATGTTTTTGCCTTCTAATATTAACCATCTGAAAAGGAACAGACTGATTGGATGCTCGGGTATTAATAATAGCAACCATTGAGAAGTAGTAGGGGTACAAAGTCAGGAACGAGAAAGCAAGAGCGAAAAGTACCCCTACATTATGGTGCCCCGGTTCGTCGAACTCACAGCCAGTAAGAAATTAATAAACAGCTAGATTTTGAGAAATTCAAGCACTTTCAATGAAGGCCACTACACACGTTATTGCCTCGGAAACGTCTGCACATACCCGCACACAGACGCGACGTTCAAATGGGCGCGGTCACTCTCAACAACTCAGGAGGATCCGCCCATGGAAGGTTCGGAAGACAGGTGGGGTCAGCCTCCTCGGCGACAGCAGAGGCTGAGCACCCAAAAATTGTTGGCCGCTCCACGTCTGATGGCTCGAAGCACGTTGCCTTCGCGGTAGAGCGCAATCAAACTATTGTCTTTACAGCGACGGCTCCAATTAAGTCATGCTTCAAACGCCCAAATGCCAGCAATCAATCTCATCGCCGGTTGCCACTATCAACATACTTTCTCATCCGTGACGCAATCTCTGGCGAATGAATTGTCATAGACACTGGATCAGATGTAAGCTCACTACGCCACAATTATCTCGAACCAACCCACCCAGTCGACACCAACAGTCTGACCTGCGCGAATGGCTCCAACATAGCGACGTTTGGGGTACGAGTACACACAATCTCGTTCTCCAACTCAAAATGATATTTCAAATATCCGTTCATCATCGACAACACGACATGAAACATCATTGGACGTGACTTTCTCGAACACTTCGACCTAACCATCCGTCCAAGAACGCGAGAAATAGAGGAGCCAGTATCAGTGTTGACAGAACCAAAATCAGTCGTTATACGGCATGAAAGAGCAATAACATTTCCTGTAAGGTTAGCCCACTTCATTGTGTACTAATTTTCACTGTCGGGGGGGTGTATGTAACACGCGGCTCCGTGTTACAACCCAACGAAGGTCAATTTTTACAAAGGCTGTGCTCTTTAAGGTCAAATATTCTAACTCTGTCCTTAAACAATATTTCTCTTAGCTGCGATTTTAGGAACAATCTCTTTTAGTCTCAAGCAGTTTTAATCGATATTTCTTGAACTGCAATTTTATTTGTAATTAATAGTGTTTTTATAAAATAGACAGAACCGCGCGGGAACCGAATGAAAAATGCGGTGGACTATCGAGACATAATGAATTTATTTCTTGTAGCTGGATTATTAACAATTTTACTGTTATCAGATGACTGTACCATTCCAAATTTCAGAGAGCAATAGCTTAAAAGAATCTCATTGAACTAAATATTCGTGAGTTTTTGGTCAGTGAAGTATTTATGTTGTTTACCACTTCATTTTAGTGATTGCTTTTAACGATGACTTTTTATATATCTTCATATGTTTTAAATCGATAATAAAAATACAATTCAATCCAGACATTTGTGTAAGAATAACTGTTTGTGTGTAAAACATTTTCCTCTATAAACCTAAATCATCTTACTATGTTCATATTGTCATGTATTTTTAATCGTTTGACTATTCTCACTGTGAATGATGTTTATGACGTATTTTTGCATAAAAATCTATTTTTACAGCTGACTAACATATATTCAATTTGAACTAACTGTGAATTACATTACTATTTGCAACTTTATATCTAATTTACGTATGACCAGATGTTTTTGCCTTCTCACATCAATCATCCGAATAAGATCAGAGACTGATTAGGCGCATGGGTAATAATAATAACCACCATTGATATGTAGTAGGGGTAAAAGTCACGAACTAGAAAGCAACAGCAAAAAGTACCCCTACACTATCTTCAAATTAGTTAACATTACATACAATCAATTGCTAGTCATGGTTCTGAATTTTTGCATAATGTTACACTCGAATTATACTTTAATTGTTCCTAATTTGATGATGTATATATTATCCTTTTCAGTCGAACTTTCTGATATTGATATATTGTATTGTACAACTAGTGAGATATACCTATCTACATGAGATTAATTGCACATTTATTGTGATGTGATAATTTTTTTATATATATTGTACAATTTCCAATTTTATTATTTGATGGAATATGTGTGGTTTGAATCCAAATAAAGATATTCTATTCTATTCTATATGATCGAAGAATGAGTATTCAAGTAAACGATTTGATATCAAAATCGAAACGAGTAACGAGTGGAGTTCCACAGGGATCAAGTTTGGGGCCAATTTTATTTAAAATTGTATTTGCACATTTGGAAACTAAGATCCTTAACGGTCGAGTTTGCAAATTTGCTGATGATTTGAAAATAATCTTCCCAATTGATCCAAAAAATGTCGAATTCTCCAAAAATAATGTGACATTAGATTTGTATGATTTGAGTAGATATTTGATTACGCTAGGGCTGAGAATAAACAATAAAAAGACGAGAGCTTTAAAAATAGGTAACAGAACAAACTTTCATTATGTTTATTTTCATGATGCAGTGATTAATGATGTGTTTGAAATTAAACTTATGCAAGAAATTAAGGATTTAGGTATAACTATTCAATGTACAGCTTCTGCTGAGAGACATATTGAAAGAATAGTAGGCAGTGCCAAGAAAAGATGGGCACTAATAAATCGAAATATCTTATCGAATGACATTAAACTTAAAATGTATATCATATGGATTAGACCAATACTAGAATATGCTGTTGCTACTTGGAATCCATTAAAAAAGGGATTGTCCAATAAGATAGAAGCTGTACAAAGAAAAGTTGTGAAACAAATTAGTCCTATCTACTGCACTATATACGCCTCTAGATTACGGTTTGTGTCATTGCAATCTTTGTGGTTTCGGAGGATGTGCTATTGCGTAAAAGTTTTCCATCTGAACCAGTGTACTGGTGCCTATATGACTCCGATAAGAAAGAGTCATGAAGTTGGAACTAGATCTGGGCATTTGGCAATATCTCCTCCTTTGGTGGGGAATGTTGCGAGCAAGTTATTCTCTTTCTCGAAAATCTACAAAATTTATAACCAATTGCCAAAGGGGCTTAGAGAATTGCCTCCGTCTAAGATGTCTTTTAAATTTTTATCTACTGAACTTGAAAGAGTCTACAATCCTGCTGATATTTTTTATATTGATTATGATAATACTTTCTCATGGTTGAATAAAAGACAAGCATAATTGTTATCGGAAACAGATTTTCTTGAGATTTTCATTTCCAAGTTTTGTTTTATCATATTTGAAATGCTGTGCATTATATCATCATGTTAGTCAACAATACATACACCAATTGCTAGTCATGGTTCTCAAATTTTTGGATAATGTTTCACTCGAATTATACCTTAATTGTTCCTATTTTGATAATGTATCTATAATTCTCTACAACCGTTCTTTCTGTTATTGTTTTGTTTTATAGTACAACTAGTGAGATATACTTATCTATATATGACTAATTGCACAATTATATGTGATGTGATAATTTAAAAATATATATATTGTACATTTTTCAATTTTATTATTCGATGGAATATGTGTGGTTTGAATCCAAATAAAGATATTCTATTCTATTCTATTCTATTCTATTCTAATCATGATTTCAAGAAGATTATAAAGGAATCAACTAGACATTTAGAATGCTTAGATCATGTATATTTAGAAATTGATGTTGTAAACTATTTCAAAGAATTGGATCAGAAAAAAATTCTTTTACAATGGAACATCCTTGAGTAGCAAAACTCAGAAACTTAATTTTGAAAATGCACACGTGCAATGTTCCAGAATCAACTGAAATCTTTTTAGATAATTAAGCATACTGATTGATTATGAAATTTTTCATATCGTGAATACTGATGAATTTGTTTCTTCTGTTTTAACCTTATTATTTGATATATTTCAGACATCTACGTTTACAGATATTATACCAAAGAGTAAATATAAGGAAAAATTAAAGCTTATATTACCTGTGGATAAAACTGGGTATGAATTTCTCTGTGAATTGGATGGAGTATTTGGCAATTTGATATGTAATCCATACAATGAAAGCAATTTCATGGATCTACCTGATCCTTCAGGAGACCAGGAGCCAGGACTTGATATTGAAAGTGATGCATTGATAAAATTAATGTTAAAAATAAAATCAACAAAACAAAATATCATCTTGATATATCGATTGATAACCTACTTCAATTATCTTTAAATTTTATGAATGCACTCTGAAATTTTATAAATAGAATTTCGAAGAATGGGAAATTACCGATCGATATTCTAACAATAGTAGCTAAACCGTTGCCAAAAGTAAGTAAGCCAACGTGTGCCAGTGATTACAGATTAATCTCTATTATCCCTTCGTTTTTTAAGATTGATTCTAGATCATTCAGAACGTATGTTGCCGGTTGATTTTGATATAAGTCAACAGGGCTTTATGAAAGATAGTTCGAAAACTACTAATATGCTTTCTATGTGAATAATTCGATGCATTAATTAAATTTATAGATATCTTAAAAGCTTTCGACTCTACATATTTGATGCTATTTTGGAGGCGATTAATTTATTGAATATTGATCCGAATATTTTTAGATTACTTAGATACTATTTGTATGATCGAAGAATGAGTATTCAAGTAAATGATTTGATATCAAAATCGAAAAAAAGTAACAAGTGGAATTCCGCAGGGATCAAGTGTGGGGCAAGATCCTTAACTGCCGAATTTGCCAATTTACTGATGATTTAAAAGTAATCTTTCCAATTGATCAAAAAATGTCGAATTCTCAAAAAATAAAGTGACACTATATTTGTATGGTTTAAGTAAATTTTGATAACACTAGGGCTGAGAATGAACAGTAAAAAGACGAGAGCTTTAAAAATAGGTAACAGAACAGAATTTAATTATGTTTATTTTCATGATGCTGTGATTAATGATGTTTTTGAGATTAAACTTATGCAAGAAATTAAGGATTTAGGCATAACTATTCATTGTACGGCTTCTGCTGAGAGACATATTGAAAGGATAGTAGGCAGTGCCAAGAACAGATGGGCATTAATAAATAGAAATATTATATCGCATGAAATAAAATTTAAAATGTTTATAATATGGATTAGACCGATACTAGAATATGCTGCCGCTACTTGGAATCCCTTAACAAAGGGTTTGTCTAATAAGATAGAAGCTGTACAAAGAAAAGTTGTGAAACAAATTAGCCCTATCTCCTGCACTATATACGCCACTAGATTACAGTTTGTATCACTGCATCCTTTATGGTTTCGGAGGATGTGCTATTGCATAAAAGTTTTCCATTTGAACCAGTGGACTGGTGCCTATATGAATCCAATAAGAAAGAGTCATGAAGTTGGAACTAGATCTGGTCATTTTGCAATATCTCCACCATTGGTGGGGAATGTTGCGAGCAAGCTATTCTCTTTTTCAAAAATTTACAAAATTTACAATCAATTGCCAAAGGGGCTTAGAGAAACGCCTCCATCTAAAATGTCTTTTAAATTTTTATCTACCGAACTAGAAAAAGTGTTCAATCCTGCTGATATTTTTAATTTTGATTATGATAATACTTTCTCATGGTTGAATAAAAGACAAGGATAATTTTGATCAGCAACATAACTTCTTGAGATTTTTATTTCCAAGTTTTGTATTATTAAAATTGAAATCTTATGCATTATATTGTATGAGATTTTGTAGTTATTGCAATAGGTTTGGCGGGGTAGCTATCTATTTCGTAAAATTGTCCCATTGCTAGATTTTAATGGTGGCTGTTATCACTACCAGTTCCATGATCAGTCCCTGACCTTTTTTTCGAAGGGTGAAGTGAGAAGACTCATACATGTTATCAGACATTTATTGAATGTTATGTTGCAATGCATGAATCAATTCACAGTTAATCCAAATAGACCGTGCTCTAGACGGTAACAAAATAATATATGGTCAACACAATTAAATGTCTTGTACACACCATATACACCATAAACACAATCGGCTGAATCGTGATGAATTCATGTACATGATTGAAAAAGTACGATGACATAAATCCAGAATGATTAGCAATTTAGTTTAAACACACTAATAATGGATGAGAAGAAACAAAATAAATATTGACACTGATAATTGATGGATAAAAATTGTGTAAAAACAGTCTTAAAAACATCACAAATAATTATTCCTGTAGAGGATGTTGAATCCTCCGCCTTTTATAAAATGACCTTGAATGATAAATTTAAACCACCATAGCTGATTGTAACAACTTTATTTAAAAAGAATGTTTTCTTTTTATTTTCCAGAACATTCTTTGTTTAAAGACTTGATTTTTAAAATTGTGCGCTATTTTCAGTTTTTGAGTATCGTGCTTCCGAGCTGGTTGTAGATTTTCGTTTGCTGCATTTTTAACATTTCTCTCCATAATAAACGATTACAACATTATCCAATAAACATCTTTCAACACTTGCCTTGTGTTCTGATATAATATAACACTGAGGAGGAGTCTTGGAACAGGTAATTTATTTATTATTGTGGGTCACGTACACATCAAAGCAGATTATTGCTGAAGATATAGCTTTCCAACTTTCACCTTCCAAACGCCTCAAGTAAGTGTCAATTTAAGTATCATAATTCTTGATCATGAATGCCGATATTAAATTAGAAGATGTATTTCATTTAGGGCAGGACCTAATGGATTTAAATCTTATTGACACAGATAACAATGTAGGCAAAACAGACTCTACTGTGAATATTAGGACATCTAGCGAACTGGCATCTATGGGGCTTACTAACACCAATAGGTTAGGGGCCTCAACATTACACTGTTTACATCACAAATAATAATTCCACTGTTTGCTAGGTTTTGAATGATAAAATATAGAGTTTCGGATAAAAGATTGAGAAACATCTGAAGTCTGGATGATTATAACCATGACTGAACTGTTAGTAGTTGTGTAAAATGTGGTTAATGTGTAACACGCGGCTCCGTGTTACAACCCAACGAAGGTCAATTTTTACAAACGCTGTGCTCTTTAAGGTCAAATATTCTAACTCTGTCCTTAAACAATATTTCTCTTAGCTGTGATTTTAGGAACAATCTCTTTTAGTCTCAAGCAGTTTTAATCGATATTTCTTGAACTGCAATTTTATTTGTAATTAATAGTGTTTTTATAAATTAGACAGAACCGCGCGCGATCCGCGAGGATCACGCGGTGGACTATTGTGTCGCTGCGGATTTATTCCGCTCAGTTGGATTATTAACAATTTTTACTGTTGTCAGTTAATTGTGCCATTCAGAATTTCAGAGAATAATAGATTATAATAATGACATGAACTAAATATTCGTGAGTTTTTGGTCATTGAAGTCTTTATGGGGCTTACTCCTTCATTTTAGTGATTGCTTTTAACGATGACTTTTTACATATCTTCATATGTTTTAAATCGATGATAAAAATACAATTCAATCCAGACATTTGTGTAAGAATAACTATTTGTGTGTAAAACATTTTCCTCTATAAACATAAATCATCTTACTATGTTCATATTGTCATGTATTTTTAATCGTTTGACTATTCTCACTGTGAATGGTGTTTAAGACCTATTTTTACAGCTGACTAACATATATTCAATTTGAACTAACTGTGAATTACATTACTATTTGCAACTTTATATCTAATATACGTATGACCAGATGTTTTTGCCTTCTCACATCAATCATCCGAAAAAGATCAGAGACTGATTAGGCGCACGGGTAGTAATAATAGCCACCATTGATATGTAGTAGGGGTACAAAATCAGGAACGAGATAGCAACAGCGAAAAGTACCCCTACATTATGGTGCCCCGGTTCGTCGAACTCACAGCCAGTAAGGAATTAATAAACAGCTAGATTTTGAGAAATTCAAGCACTTTCAATGAAGGCCACTACACACGTTATTGCCTCGGAAACGGCTGCACATACCCGCGCACAGACGCGACGTTCAAATGGGCGCGGTCACCCTCAACAACTCAGGAGGATCCGCCCATGGAAGGTTCGGAAGACGGGTGGGGTCAGCCTCCTCGGCGGCAGCAGAGGCTGAGCACCCCAAATTGTTGGCCGCTCCACGTCTGATGGCTCGAAGCACGTTGCCTTCGCGGTAGAGCGCAATCAAACTATTGTCTTTACAGCGACGGCTCCAATTAAGTCATGCTTCAAACGCCCAAATGCCAGCAATCAATCTCATCGCCGGTTGCCACTATCAACATACTTTCTCATCCGTGACGCAATCTCTGGCGAATGAATTGTCATAGACACTGGATCAGATGTAAGCTCACTACGCCACAATTATCTCGAACCAACCCACCCAGTCGACACCAACAGTCTGACCTGCGCGAATGGCTCCAACATAGCGACGTTTGGGGTACGAGTACACACAATCTCGTTCTCCAACTCAAAATGATGTTTCAAATATCCGTTCATCATCGACAACACGACATGAAACATCATTGGACGTGACTTTCTCGAACACTTCGACCTAACCATCCGTCCAAGAACGCGAGAAATAGAGGAGCCAGTATCAGTGTTGACAGAACCAAAATCAGTCGTTATACGGCATGAAAGAGCAATAACATTTCCTGTAAGGTTAGCCCCCTTCATTGTGTACTAATTTTCACTGTCGGGGGGGTGTATGTAACACGCGGCTCCGTGTTACAACCCAACGAAGGTCAATTTTTACAAACGCTGTGCTCTTTAAGGTCAAATATTCTAACTCTGTCCTTAAACAATATTTCTCTTAGCTGTGATTTTAGGAACAATCTCTTTTAGTCTCAAGCAGTTTTAATCGATATTTCTTGAACTGCAATTTTATTTGTAATTAATAGTGTTTTTATAAATTAGACAGAACCGCGCGCGATCCGCGAGGATCACGCGGTGGACTATTGTGTCGCTGCGGATTTATTACGCTCAGTTGGATTATTAACAATTTTTACTGTTGTCAGTTAATTGTGCCATTCAGAATTTCAGAGAATAATAGATTATAATAATGACATGAACTAAATATTCGTGAGTTTTTGGTCATTGAAGTCTTTATGGGGCTTGCTCCTTCATTTTAGTGATTGCTTTTAACGATGACTTTTTACATATCTTCATATGTTTTAAATCGATGATAAAAATACAATTCAATCCAGACATTTGTGTAAGAATAACTATTTGTGTGTAAAACATTTTCCTCTATAAACATAAATCATCTTACTATGTTCATATTGTCATGTATTTTTAATCGTTTGACTATTCTCACTGTGAATGGTGTTTAAGACCTATTTTTACAGCTGACTAACATATATTCAATTTGAACTAACTGTGAATTACATTACTATTTGCAACTTTATATCTAATATACGTATGACCAGATGTTTTTGCCTTCTCACATCAATCATCCGAAAAAGATCAGAGACTGATTAGGCGCACGGGTAGTAATAATAGCCACCATTGATATGTAGTAGGGGTACAAAATCAGGAACGAGATAGCAACTCCGCAAAGTACCCCTACAAATGCACGTTAAGTAAATATATCCATTGTTTGAACACAGATGTATAAAAATCCATCGCATTTTACCTGCGTATTGCGCGCGGGTGTGTATATTTATTAAACAAAACCCTATTAATTACAATTAAATTTTCCGTTCAAGAAATCTCAATTAAAACTGCTTGAAACTAACAGAGATTCTTGCTAAAATCACAGTTAAGAGAAATATTGTGTAAAATCAGAGTTAGACATAACAAATCCCTCAATTACCTCACACGCCTGATAAAAGTGGGAATAAGGAGGTCCAGATCAATTCTGACCGCTTCATTTGCATCAGCAAGTTATCAATCACCCTAACACACCACGGCCACGCTCCGGTCGCCATCGGAAACCTCCCACACGCTTATTCTCCCCGGTCTAACCCTATTTCTCATGGATCCTTTTCAGCAAATCGTAATAGGTTTAAACCGTTTACGTCCAATATCTAACAACAGCGAGCATTTTCATCCTCTAAGGAGCTAGACATTATCTTTCTTGTTGGAACGTGGCTATCCCCTTCCATAAACTGGGATCACCTTTTCCTCATCAATTGTTACACTTTCTTTCGAAGTGACAGAATTTTTGGTCGAGGGGTGGCTTGATTGTCTATGTTCGGTCCTCTTTCATGCCAAAACAGTTGAGGATTAGAGTTTTTCATTTCAGATACTGATTCTAGACCAAAGCTTATTTGTTTGCGTTGCCTACAGACCCCCGAATGTCTCAATAATCGAATACACTCGTGGGGCTCAAATTATGTCCACATTTGTCTTCCTCTAGCTGACTGACAAAATCTAGCTTTGGAAAATCAAATGCTGCTTTGGTTCTTTGTGGATAACCTAATAAATCAGTTTGTGCAGTTTCCTACCCGAGGAAACAACCAACTCGATTGTGTCCTCTCCAACAAATATGTGACCAATTTCAATCTCGGGAGATCTTTTCTAAACTCGACCACTGCCAGGTATCCTTCCTTATTCCTCTTTTATCCTATATCTCCACAGAGAGCATCCAATCATTCAGGTGATCCAATGACTGGGAATATTTTAGCCAACTCCATGATTCCATTAATTGGAGAGATCTAATTCACCTAGACAATCTCTCCTCATATTTTTACGATGCCCATGACGTCATATCCTCAAACTTTAATTCTGCTACTTCTTTTCAACTTATTCACGCAACGAACAAGTTGAATACCTTGATTAAAGCACGTGGCAACCTTGCACGCAATACTATATTACGGACATCATCACTTGTTCGCGCCCTCACACTCCGATTTATCAATGAGATCATTAAACAAGTAATCAACAAAGAAGCTCTCAACATCAAAAGACGCATCTGAACAGCACCTAACTCCAAAATAAAATTTGCAGTCATCAAAAACCAATTGGTACAAATGCCTAAAACCTCAGACATAAACTCCTCTTGGTCGGAAGACTCCAGCCTTGTCGACGACTATCTAAATTATCTCGTAGGCTCTTTCTCCTTTCCCACTCCGCCTGCTGAGGTATTCGATAACGAAGACGCTGAGAACCTACGTTGGTTTAAAATTTCGCCGTTTTCTATTGTTCAAACAATCAAAGACATAAAATCTAAACACTAATTTGATCAATACGGTGTTTCTGTTAGCATGATTGTCTTTCTTAGTTGGAATCAGTTCTATCTGGTTGCTGATGTTATTAACAGATGCGTCAAAACTACCTATCTTCCCCCGAAATGGCTTAATTCAACGATCTCTCCTATCCTAAAAAAAGGCACATCGTTATTCTCCTCATTTTAAGACCTACGCCTAATAACTATCGTCTCTGCTTTCACAAAAATCTTCGACAGGGTCTTATATAACTTAATCTACCCTTTCATTAAATTTCGAGATAAATTCTGCCTCGTCGACGATCAATATGGCTTCCTGAATGGCCGCTCCTCTTTCAATAACTTTGTCAATGACCTTAATTAATTCTACTCCTCTATTTCTAAATGTCATGAATGCATTCTCCTTTACCTAGATATATCAAAGGCTTCTGATTTATTATCGTTTCCAGCAATTGAATCCGCATTACTGAGCAGTGGTATTTGTGGCAGCGTCGTTAATACGACCAGTTACTATTGTAGGGGGATTTTTGCGGGGTAGCTAATGTAAGATGTTGTACCATTCCTACATAGACCTGGTAGCTGCTGTTGAGATCCGTGCTTATGATTAGTCCCCGACCTTTTTCCGATGGGTGATGTGAGAAGGCTAAGTCGAATTATCATACGTGTATTGTACACAATGTTGCAAAGAAAAAATTCGTAGTTAGTCCAAATTGACCGTGCTCTAGACGGCAACAAAAGGATATATTGTCAACAAAATTGTATGTCTTGTACACAAGTATTTACCAATTCACAGTTAAACAAAATGGACCGTGCTCTAGACGGCAACAAAACGATATATTGTCAACACAAGTAATAATCAATTCACAAACGTCTGAATCGTGATGAATACATGTAAACGATTGAAAATATATGATGATATAAATAAAGTCACTGGTAAATATTGTCACTCATAAAAACAGTCCTGAAAAAACACCAACAATAATTAATCCACTGTTTGCTATGGTATTAACTTATTTAATTATAATAATCCATTGAACTATAGAATTTGTGAATTTGATTGAGGAACATCTGATGTCCTGATACGTGATATCATATCTGAATGTAAAGAAAAATTATTGATCCACATATGCACTATAATCCACCGCATGCTCCCTGCGTATTGCGCGCGGGTGTGTATATTTATTAAACAAAACCCTATTAATTACAATTAAAGTTGCATTCCAAGAAGTCTGAATTAAAACTGCTTGAAACTAACAGAGATTGTTTCTAAAATCACAGTTAAGAGAAATATTGTGTAAAAACAGAGTTAAATTATTTGACCTTAAAGAGCACTATATTTGTCAAAATTGAACATCGTTGGGTTGTAACTCGGAGCCGCGTGTTACACTATCTCCGAAACTGTTACACAACGTAAAATTCGGAAATAGTCACTCTAGGTCAGCTCTTATTCCATGTGGAGTTCCCCGGGGCTTCGTTTGAGGTCCTAAACCTTTCAGCCTAACACTTGCACAGGAGCAGGTTGAAGACAACTTATCTAAGCTGCCTAAATATGCAAAACTACATGGTAGTTGTATTTATTAACCCAACAATATCCAACCACTCCTCACTTCTTTCCAATCAGCTTTTATGTTTGCTACACTCTCAGCTTAACATAACTGGTCTTAAACTATACCCAAATAAGACTTGTGTGATGAAATCTACCTCCTACACATTCTGTTTTATCCCGAGTGCAAATTGTCCCTTTGACATTAATATAATTGACTCGGCAAAGCACCTTGGTATCTATTTTTTAAATCACTAGACGTCTTCCCATATCTTGAACAAACTACTTCTAAACTCTTACTTCTGCTTCAAGACTAAAAACCCCACTCTCCAACTCACATTGATCAAGGTCTATGACCTAAGCCTCATATCATATTATAGCAAATTTTACTGCCCTCTCACTCTAGCCTACCCTTATGCCATCGAACAGATTGCTTCCAGATTTCTGAAGAGTGTCTTCCCTCACAGCCAGAATTACCGAGAAGCCTATTGCTGGCTAACCTTCTACCGGTATGGCTTACCCGACTCTTACGATTTTTTTCTTTCCTTCATATGATCAGAACTTGCCTATCACTGTCAAATTTCGATCAACAATTCACCATTACACTACGCGCTGTAGCAACTCTTCTATTCAATCCAACCATACTCCCATTATATTTAACAAATCCATCCCTTTTCCAAAACCACAAGTGTAATCAACGCTCTTCCCGCGGAAATAAAGCTCATAACTAAGCATGAATTTAAAAAGGCGCCTCAAAGTAACTTTTTTAACAAATTCCTAGGCGAGACATTTGATTAGAAGTGCAACTGATTCCTTCTCAACTAATAATAACTCTTTTTACCACTAGTCTATTAACTGGTTTCAGAGTGTTAATTCTCATCTGGCTCAGCCTCTAATTTCAATAAGTCGCCTTTGATTCTAAACGTAAAATCAAGACTTTCCAATACCATTTTTATTTTACCACATCAAAATAATAAGTATATTACTACAATTTGCTCTACTAATTCTCTATATTTGTTCCAGCGAACAATCGGTAACCCGAAAAGTCTGGTTGACCATTTGAAGGTATACACAGGACTTTTGTTCCTCCTCGCTTCCAAACAGTCGTAAACTCACTCAGTGAACCCTGCACGCAACTGGCATTTTGACTCTTCAATGTAGTCGACTTTATCCTAGTCAATACTACTCTACAGAAACTCGAAATCAACGACAAAGATCTCCGTCGGTCAAATTCTGCATCTGGTACTTCCTCATCGTCTAACTCAATCTCAAATTCGTTCGTCTGATACCAGCAAATCCTGTATTAATACTCGGACTCTCCACGACCTTTACTCTAGTCGTTCTTACCTAGTCAAATGAAATCTCTTTCTCACCAGGACGAACTGTTACGAAATTGATGAAGGCGCTTCTCTTTCACAACTCTTATCATCCTTATGATTCACAATTTTATTCTACTCTACATATCCTACTGTTGATTTGTACCTTATCATTTCAATTGTTCAACCTGTTGGCCATTGTTGCCAAATAAATTTATGAATATTATTTATTATTTTTATTATTATTGTAGAGGCTCTTTGGTCACTATCATAGAAGAGCCCCTGTGATAAAAGTTTCGTGTATGCAATGTGGTTCAAAGTTTCACAGTTTAGGAAAACTAAATTCGTCAACCCGTTCTTTTAGGCTAGTTTTCCTAAGTCCTTCGGTCAACTGTTCTGTATCCTCTTATTTAATGATTTTATCCAATATATTTAAATAATATTTGTTTCAAACGATTTAGTGCGAGTGATTACCCTCTAACCGATTGCCACAATAATCTGCATGAAAGCGAAGACTTCGAAATTAGAGGAACAAACAAATTTACCTGAAAAGAATTTGAAATCCTTCTCATGATATCAATAAGGATAATAATTTGTGGTCAATTCAGTAATTTATTATCTATATTACGTATAGTTAAATGGATACACAGGAATGTCGTATCTCAGCCTGTAGAGGATGATATTTCCTTTGACAAAAATAAATCTTTCGCGGTATGTATACATTTTATTTGTCTGTAACTTGAGTTTCTGTATCCTATACCTTACTGGCGTGATTTTCTCTAGCAAGTTTTATTTGCCATTTTAATTCTCGGTTCGGTTTTACAAATTTTGATCTTCACAATATACTCCCGTAAAAACGAGTTTCCGTTTTCATTTGTGCGTAGTGGAATCGTTCAAGAACAGGTAATTTAATTATTCTGTTTTCGCGTCTAATCTCTTTTCAGTTTAAATATTCTGGCGAGGTGTTTCGTAAGAAGTACACAGTCCTTCGCCAATTACTTGATTAATTAAATATATATTAAATTATGATTAACATAGAGGATAATCTAAAAATTGTGGATACTGATAGCATGGTCCAGGAAATTGTAGTCATCAACTTAATAGATATGGATGGAATCAAATTTATCAGACTCCTTTCAGCTCACTAAGACTGAATCCGACTTTGCATCTACGGGCTCTCAGCAGCTAATTGGACTGAAGCCTCCAAAATCGAAGCAAAATTTTAAGAAGACTAAATAATTAATTCAACAACGAATAGCCATAATATTCGACAATTTAAAAAAAAGAAAATTTAAAATTTTTAAAAATATCTTTTTTATGAAGCCAGTGGTAACTTCAAATGTCCAAAAATAAAGTAATTAATATTTATTTTGGGAGTTATTTGACCACACAAAGATAATTCCACCGACATAAATAAAGTAAAAGTTTATTAATAAAGTTAAATCATCAAGACTGATTAAGACGAGTAGTATCACAAAAGAAAAATATTCGTTTAAGTTCAAAACATTCTTTATTTTGTGTCTGACTTGTGTGAAAATTTATGTCGACGCATTTTTCCAATCTTGTAACTTTTGCAGCATTCAAAATTTTGATTTTCAACATAGCATAAACCTAATTCTACGAAGTTATTTTGTTTTCGATCACACTGGGAATGATCAGTTAATGTAATGTTTTTTGTGTAAAATCTCTTTCTAGTCTAACACAAGCAGATATTTAAATTAAAAATTTCTTGATTAATTTAAAAATCGAAGCTGATAGAAACGAATATTAATAAATAACAATATTCGTTTAAACTCGAGAACACTCGTTGTAAAATCTTTTCAAATATTTATACTTTTGGATTTTCCTTGATTTAAGTTTACTGTAATTTTTGCCTTGCTTGCAAGGGCATAATGGAAACGGTTAGGATAAGGTAATATAATATTTCTGTTTTTCGAGTCAGATCTCTTTCTAATTCAAACGGTCAGTGTGCAGTGTTGTGTATAACGTACTCAGTCCAATTACTTAGTACTTATAGTAATATAGTACTTAGTAAATATAATTTTGTTTATCATGTTAAATATTTTTTAAATTTGAATATACAAATGGCAACTTTATAGGACTCGTTGGCATTAGCTTGATAAACTTGAATAAAAGATATACTCTTTAAACTCTAATTGATATATTGATCTTCAAAAACCAGGATCTTACTAATAAACCAAGACTGATAAGGGTTTGGCATCTTTGGAGTTCTCATGAGTTAATACGGCGAAAAACCCAAAACTGGCCAATTCTGTTAATATTGTGTGGACTATAGCAGAGGATGAAGTTCAGAAGTCTTTATAGGGTCTTGTTCTTTAGTTAGTTATTTTAAAGGTAAATGCACGCAAACCAGTAGATTTGATGAAACAAGATATGCTATTTCTTGGGTAGAAGAAATAGTGATTATTGCTGATGATTTAAGGCAACTAATTTGTTACTAGGTTCGCAACACCTAATACATACTTGCATATATATTAGTTCTTCGCAAAAAAAACAGTATTTAACTGTAAGACTGGCAACCGTTGAAATATGAATAATAAGTCAAACGATAATGGTTGCCTGGTTGCCCAGCAACAGGAGATTAGCAGTACTAACGGCTATCTGTGCTGGTGAAACAGTGTGTGTAAAAACGCAAATAAAATAGCAGGCTTTGAAAGAAGGTGACAAAGTATCGCAGTAGTGAGCAATCCAGTGTTTGTTGCTAAGTTTATGCATTGCGATTTTATTGTTTCTGGTAGCAAGTAATTGGTTATTAGTAGGATCAATTGGCGTGCTTTCTACTTGCTCCAGTGTCACTCAATAAATTTTCGCATTTCACTTGAAGAAATTTACAAGCTTTGGGTGATATAATTTGACTCCTTACATTTCTTTCCTGTCTGATAAATAGGAAATAAGAAAGATAACTTCTGACTTGCGAGGCTTGATTAGTACCGTAGTAGAGAGTTCGAACTCAGTTAAGCAGCTAGTTAATGACCTTCCGCTAGAATAACAAAAATATATCGTAACGTACAGATTGTGAGCTAGTGCATACTCTTTAAATGCTTCATTAATGATATGATATCAAATACCTAAATGTTATTTCTACATAAATGTTTAGAAGTTGTGGTCGGTCATGCCGCGTGGAATAATTTTTGCCCCATTGAAAATATTTTGAGATGTGCAGCATGAAGTTTCATGGTGGACTGCAATATGCGATGCCAAATATAAGTTGGTGTTTACTGAGGAGACCCGATCATTAATAAGGTGAGAAGTTTGATAAGACCAAAGTAGCTAGTGAAGGTGGTGACTACTTAGTTTCGCTACACAAGGCGTTAGCACTTAGTAGGCGGTCATATCATATAGAAATACTTTTTTTTAAATGTGTGCAATCCGTTGCAATTGTATGGTGTATAAACATTACAACATGAACATCACATGTTAAAATTTAATAAATGAAGTCTACTCCACCATTGCTGAATAAATATTACGATAACAAAGAACTGTTCATAGACACTAAACACTTGTGAGCTAAGAATTGTTAGACAAACCACTTAAGAAAAACGATTATGAAATATGAATCACGAGGATCCATATGAGCTGATTGCTCTAAATGAAATAGAGTGCAAAACTACGTGATACATAGAACATGGAAAAATTAATTTAAAACAAATCTATCAGTTAGAATTAATATAAATTAAGCTAATACTTGGTTTAGATTATTGCCATGTGGAACCTGAAATGCATGTACTTACTTTTTAAGGTGATGTACCTCACATGATAATGAAATATTTTGGATGTCTAAATAAATTGGTTAGGAACTTTGTTACTTAAATTGTGATGGCGCTACGACAGAACGAGTACATTTCGGCAGCTTTGAAGCTGCGAATGAACAGAGACTGGAAAATAAGTTTGTCTCAGTTGCTGGGCTAATATATAATGGAAATGATGTCTTAGAGAAAAGGCTTTCAATTCTGGGTCAATTGAAATTGTGGAAGCTGACTCGCAGTCTTAGGTCCTTGTTATGCAAGTTTTATGACTCGGATGTGCGAATGGATTTACGTATGCATAAACACATTGCAAGGAATACTGAAAATAATGCATCGATTGCCTATATATGTATATGTGGCGAAAGCTGCAAACAGTTAATGTTCGTGACTGCATAGAAAATGTGCAGCCGACATCTCCAGGCAATTTCAATTTACGCGAGACTGATAGAAGTGAGAGTCGCATATCCAAATTTGATTTCCATATATATTCACTGTGGTTTGATCCTCGATAGTCAGTTTGTCGTCGTATTCTGAAGATGATCTTTGAAGGTCGAAACGCGTCAGTGTGTTGCGGCTGGCAGTAATTTTGTTATGTTGTTCGACGACTGGTTAAATATAATGGGGTTGGTGTTTACTTCAAGCTCGCAAACTTGATTTAAATAATTGTTACCACCACCCGCGCAATCAATTATTGTTGAATTGTATTGCCTATATATGTATATGTGGCGAAAGCTGCAAACAGTTAATGTTCGTGACTGCATAGAAATTGTGCAGCCGACATTTCCAGTCAAGTTTAATGTATGCGAGACTGCTAGAGGTGAGAGCCGCATATCTAAATTTGATTTCCATATATATTCAATGCGGTTTGATCCTCGATAGTCAGTTTGCCGTCGTACTCTGATGATGATCATGGAAGGTCGAAACGCGTCAGTGCGTTGCAGCTGGCGGTAGTTTTGTTATGTTGTTCGACGACTGGTTAAATACAATGGGATTGGTGTTTACTTCAAGCACGCAAACTTGATTTAAAGAATTGTTACCACCACTTGCGCAATCAATTATTGTTAAATTGTATTGCCTATATATGTATATGTGGCGAAAGCTGCAAACAGTTAATGTTCGTGACTGCATAGAAATTGTGCAGCCGACATTTCCAGTCAAGTTCAATGTATGCGAGACTGCTAGAGGTGAGAGCCGCATATCTAAATTTGATTTCCATATATATTCAATGCGGTTTGATCCTCGATAGTCAGTTTGCCGTCGTACTCTGATGATGATCATGGAAGGTCGAAACGCGTCAGTGCGTTGCGGCTGGCGGTAGTTTTGTTATGTTGTTCGACGTCTGGTTAAATACAATGGGATTGGTGTTTACTTCAAGCTCGCAAACTTGATTTAAAGAATTGTTACCACCACCCGCGCAATCAATTATTGTTTAAATTGTATTGCCTATATATGTATATGTGGCGAAAGCTGCAAACAGTTAATGTTCGTGACTGCATAGAAATTGTGCAGCCGACATTTCCAGTCAAGTTCAATGTATGCGAGACTGCTAGAGGTGAGAGCCGCATATCTAAATTTGATTTCCACATATATTCAATGCGGTTTGATCCTCGATAGTCAGTTTGCCGTCGTACTCTGATGATGATCATGGAAGGTCGAAACGCGTCAGTGCGTTGCGGCTGGCGGTAGTTTTGTTATGTTGTTCGACGACTGGTTAAATACAATGGGATTGGTGTTTACTTCAAGCTCGCAAACTTGATTTAAAGAATTGTTACCACCACCCGCGCAATCAATTATTGTTAAATTGTATTGCCTATATATGTATATGTGGCGAAAGCTGCAAACAGTTAATGTTCGTGACTGCATAGAAATTGTGCAGCCGACATTTCCAGTCAAGTTCAATGTATGCGAGACTGCTAGAGGTGAGAGCCGCATATCTAAATTTGATTTCCATATATATTCACTGCGGTTTGATCCTCGATAGTCAGTTTGCCGTCGTACTCTGATGATGATCATGGAAGGTCGAAACGCGTCAGTGCGTTGCGGCTGGCGGTAGTTTTGTTATGTTGTTCGACGACTGGTTAAATACAATGGGATTGGTGTTTACTTCAAGCTCGCAAACTTGATTTAAATAATTGTTACCACCACCCGCGCAATCAATTATTGTTAAATTGTATTGCCTATATATGTATATGTGGCGAAAGCTGCAAACAGTTAATGTTCGTGACTGCATAGAAATTGTGCAGCCGACATTTCCAGTCAAGTTCAATGTATGCAAGACTGCTAGAGGTGAGAGCCGCATATCTAAATTTGATTTCCATATATATTCAATGCGGTTTGATCCTCGATAGTCAGTTTGCCGTCGTACTCTGATGATGATCATGGAAGGTCGAAACGCGTCAGTGCGTTGCGGCTGGCGGTAGTTTTGTTATGTTGTTCGACGACTGGTTAAATACAATGGGATTGGTGTTTACTTCAAGCTCGCAAACTTGATTTAAAGAATTGTTACCACCACCCGCGCAATCAATTATTGTTAAATTGTATTGCCTATATATGTATATGTGGCGAAAGCTACAAACAGTTAATGTTCGTGACTGCATAGAAATTGTGCAGCCGACATTTCCAGTCAAGTTCAATGTATGCAAGACTGCTAGAGGTGAGAGCCGCATATCTAAATTTGATTTCCATATATATTCAATGCGGTTTGATCCTCGATAGTCAGTTTGCCGTCGTACTCTGATGATGATCATGGGAGGTCGAAACGCGTCAGTGCGTTGCAGCTGGCGGTAGTTTTGTTATGTTGTTCGACGACTGGTTAAATACAATGGGATTGGTGTTTACTTCAAGCTCGCAAACTTGATTTAAAGAATTGTTACCACCACCCGCGCAATCAATTATTGTTAAATTGTATTGCCTATATATGTATATGTGGCGAAAGCTGCAAACAGTTAATGTTCGTGACTGCATAGAAACTGTGCAGCCGACATTTCCAGTCAAGTTCAATGTATGCGAGACTGCTAGAGGTGAGAGCCGCATAACTAAATTTGATTTCCATATATATTCACTGTGGTTTGATCCTCGATAGTCAGTTTGTCATCGTACTCTGATGATGATCATGGAAGGTCGAAACGCGTCTGTGCGTTGCGGCTGGCGGTAATTTTGTTATGTTGTTCGACGACTGGTTAAATACAATGGGGTTGGTGTTTACTTCAAGCTCGCAAACTTGATTTGAATAATTGTTACCACCACCCGCGCAATCTATTATTGTTAAATTCAAATATTAGATGACTGCCTGAGGGATTTCGTCCTCCAAAGTCAGTAAAAAGCATAGCTAGGGTGAAGGAAATATTATAGATTGAGGAAGAACCAGATTCGTATCCAATCGGTCGTATCACAAAGAAGTTTTTTGAATAAGTACTGATGGGCTGCCTTTTTAAATTTTCGCTGGGGTAGGAGCTTTATGACCTTGAGATGAGCGTTGAAGACACTAGTGGCTTTGGAGAAGAGTTAGATTTTTTTAAATATGGTGGGGGTATGGTTAGTTTGGATAGAAGAGTTGCTAGAACGTGTGGCGTAGTCGTGACTTGGATGAGCAAAGTTGGAGAGTGCTAAGCAAGTTATGATCTTATGGATAAAAGAAATGACTCGAAGGTGACAGGTAAACCAAAGCGGTAGAAGATTTGCCAGGAGTAGGCGTTTCCGATAATTTTGGCATTGCGGGAAGACTCGCTTTAGAAATGTGGAGTATATCTGTTCGATAGTATTAGATGAGGCGAGAGTGAGAGGACAGTAGAATTCGCTGGCGTATGAAATGAGGGGCAGAACGTAGACCTTGAATAGTGTGATTTGGAGAATGGGGTTGTTAGTTTTAAAACAGATCAGAAGGGCCCATTTGAAGAGTTTGGAAGTAGTGTGCGTAAAGTGTGGGGAGAAGTCTAGGGATTTTGAAAAATGAACACCAAGGTGTTTGGCCGAATCTATAATTTCTATGTCGAGGGGATAATTTGCAACCGGGATAGAGCACAATGGATCAGGGGAGAGTTCCATTAGACGAGTCTTGGTGGGATTTAGTTTGAGACCGATTCTGCTGAGTTGCGAGTGGAGCGAGCATAGAAGCTCCGATATAAGGGGTAAGGAGGGGTTGAATGCTGTGGGGTTACTAAATACGATAACCATGTCATCCTCATATTTGAACGGCTTGAAAAGATTGTTTTCAACCTGTATTTGCGCGAGCGTGAGGTTGAAGAGAATAGGACCAAATTGCAGACCCTGGGAACACCAGATCGGTGGGGCCAGGTGACTACTGCCAACTTTTACTGTCACACATCGGTTTCGGAGATAGTAACTGATAAGATTGAGAACGTTTTTGCAAATACCGCTTTTCAGTAAGGCGGATTTGATTGCTGAAAATAACAGCGAGTCAAAAGCCTTGGATATATCCAGGAAGAAGAGAGTGCACTCAAGACCTTTTGAAAAGGAGTAGTAGCAATGATTGAGAACACTAACTAAGTTGGTGGAAGAGGAGCGGCCATTCAAAAAACCATGTTGATCATCGAGGAGTTAGAAGTTTTCCTGAGACTTAATGAAGGGGTAGATTAGGTTGTATAAGACCCTGTCGAAGATTTTGGTGAAAGAAGGGACGATATTAATGGGGCGGAGATCTTTAAATGAGGAGATCCACGAAATGCCATCTTTAGAGATAGGAGAGATCGTCTAATTAAGCCGGTCCGGGGGAAGATAGATGGTTTCGGGATAATACTTAATAAAATTGGCAATCAGAGAGAAGACGTTCCAGCCAAGAAGTGCAATCATGCTGACCGAGACACCATATTGATCAAATTGGTGTTTAGATTTAATGTCTTTAAATGCTTTGGTGACGGAAGCCGGTTATACGTAGAACCAGCGTAGGTTCTCGGTGTCTCCGTTGTCTAACATTTCAACAAGGGGAGTGGGAGTGGAAAAGGAGTCGAGGAGGTAAGTCAAATAATCGTTGGCAAAGCAGGAGTCGTCTGACTGAGAGAAGTTAATATACGAGATTTTGGGCTTTTGCAGCAATTGGTGTTTGATGATAGCAAACTTTGCACGGGGTTTAGGAACTGAGCGGATGCGTCTTTCGATGTGGAGCGCTTGTTTGTTGATAACCTGTCTAACGTGCCCATCGATACGTCGCAGTGCGAGGGCGCGAGCAAGTGACGATGTGCGTAGTCGAGAGTTGCGTGCGACGTTGACGCGTACCTTAAATAGAGTGTTCAACTTATTCGTCGCGTGTATGTGTTGAATAGAGGTGGCGGAGTTAAAGTGGGAGGATAGAATGCTGTGGACTTCGAAAAACATGAGGAGAGATTGTTTGGGAGAAAGAGGTCTCTCCAGTTAACGGCGTCACAGAGTCGGCGGAACTCCTCCCAGTTGGTGAATCGCCTGAATGATTGGGTGTCTTCTCTAGGGGTAAAGGATAAGAGAGGAATGAGGAAGAATACCTGACAATGATGAAGATTAGGGAAGATCTATCAAGAATGAACATCAGTCACCTCTTTGTTGGAGAGGACACAGTCCAGTTGGTTGTTCCCTCGGGTAGGAAAGTGCACGAATTGGTTTAACAGGTTGTCCGCAAAGAGTCGAAGCGGTGGGTGACTTTCGGAAGCTAGATTATGCCAGTTAACCATGGCGAGGTTGAGGTCACCCACAACGACGTACCGATTGGATTGCAGAGAGAAAAAAGTAGATAGATGTTGGGCCTCGCGAGTGTCGTCGATGATTGAGAGGTTAGGGGGTCTGTAGACAACACAGGTTGATATGCTTTGGCTATGGATTTGTAGCTGAAACGAGAAAAATTCCAATCCTTGAGTGTTCGATGACGACAAAAGTTTTGGCATGAGAAGGGATCGGACATAGGCAGCTAGCCCGCCCCCACAACCGACAATTCTGTCTCTACGAAGGAACGTGTAACCGTGAATGAGGAAAAGCTCATCACAGTGGATGGATGGGGACAGCCAAGTTTCAACATGAAAGCATATGTCTAGCTCGTTTGAGGATAGAAAAGCTCGTAGTTGGTTGATTTTTGGCTTAAGTGACCTGCAATTGATGAGAATTGCTGAGAGTGCTCTGTGTGAGGGATGGCTAGATCAGGGAGGAGAAGCGTGCGGGGGCTTTCCGCTGGCGGGCGGGGCTACATGAGACTAATTGCACATATTTATGTGATGTGATATCTTTTTTGTATTGTATATTTTCCAATATTATTATCTATTTGATGGAACATGTGTGGTTTGAATCCAAATAAAGATGTTCTATTCTATTCTATTCTATTCTATAACAGCACATTAAATTTGCCACAAATAATTATTTTTTTATATTTTGCAAAGTATTTCAAATCAATCTCATGTAAATTAATTAGGTTTCTTAAAAGAAAAATATTTTTGCGTAACTGGATTATGTATGCACCTAAGTAATCAAAAATGGTTTGGTAGAATCTTTAATATTTATTGATTGTCTGAACACAAGGAATTACTCCGTCTTGCCGTAAACTCGTTAGCAGATGCCTCAATACTAACCCATTGAAAATTCCAACGACCATTTCTACTCACAACCGATGCTTTTTAATTTGCTATTGGGGCCACTTAAGAACAAAGGATCGATGGAGTTCGGAAGCCTATCAGTTTTTACTCGCGTAATCTGCAACCCGTAGAAACTAGATACGACAATTTCTGTCGAGAACTCCTCGCCATCCATGACAAAGTGTACAACTTTATCAACATCATTGGCAGCAGCACATTTGTTGTTTTGCAGATCCTGTTCCATTAGTTAGCGTACTTTGAAATGCAACTTCAACCGCCACAAACTACCCTGCCTGAATAGAAAGACAAATGTCACTTCTGAGTAAATGGTACATGTCACGGGCGAATAAGACATAATTGCAGACGAACGTCCAAACCAGACGTCTCACTACAACCACCTTTGCCTTCGTCATTCTCAGTCACCTCCGTGACTCTTCGTGTGCCTGAACTAACACCATCCCTCTTACTAACGGAACAGCACGGCGATACTCCTACTCTCAGATCAGTAGCCTGTCATCCAACTTAGTTTGCATGTTGACTCTGGGAATGTTTACCCATTGTTTATTTTAGATGCACGCAGCCCAACAATTTAGTTCAGTCCACTAGACTTCAGAGAAAGTTTTCAGACTCCATCCACTCTATTTCTCACCCAAGTAGTAAGACGACTATCAAACATATTACAGATCGTTTCTGGTGTCATAGTCTCAGAAGGAACGCTATATGCCAGAAAAACAAGATCATCCGGCCCTTTTATTTTAAGTTTGAATATTATCCAACTAATTCATGCCTAACCATCGTCCAAATCGACATATTTTATCTGACTAAGGTTCTACGTTTTATTTACCTCCTAACTATGATTAATAGATTTACTCCATGGCCTGTGGCTTTAATTCTTGTCACCATATCTCCAGGTAAAGCTATTAATGGTTTTACCTCTGCATGGAGAGTACCTTATGGTGTTTCCATCGAGGTCATTACTGATATAAGTATTTGCTTATCATTTAATCGTTTAAAAACTATCTTGCGGGCGTGATGCGCTTAACTCAAAGCAGCTATAGCATCCTCGTCCATTAATAGCAACTAGGCTGATGAAATACCTTTAGTCCTACTTGCTATGCGTTCCCCTTTATGTGAATCTATTTGAACTTCTGCGTTACAAATCTTGTATTGCATTGACTTACGCCTGACAGGTCAGCTCCCACGTTAACTACCCGCAGAGAATGGCCCACAAGTCGAAGCTTCTTGCCTTTGAATTTGTTTTGGTAACACGTCTGCCCAGAAGCCGAGACATACTCCTCGGCCATTCTTCGTTAACCCACAGAAAATAATCGTTTGTAACGACGCTGCTGTTGCGCCATTGCAACCAAAGAATCGTGGTCCTTACCCAATTATGTTTAGAGAGCCGAAATATTTCATAATCATGCAAGGTGAAACACCTACATCGGTAAGCATAGACAGGTTGAAACCTTTAAACGAACCGACTGACCCTGACGACTTACAAAATTCTACATGCGTTTCAGGCTATACAGGCCTACTATCTCAACTTAGTTGTAGATTGTTTTGCATTACGTGTAACTAATAAAAAGATTTTCCATTAATTTTTCGTTACTCTATTTATCAAATGTTTAATTTCGGTACCACTTGTGGCCTATGTCATATGACGTGATCTCCTCATCAATCTACATGAATCCTTACTTTTTTCACATACACCTGACTCTTGTGATATAACGAGCTGTTCTTATCTACGAGTTGTGTAGCATCTGTGAACAGTTCTTCGGTTTATGCCATTTCTGTAGCAATGTTTGAGTCCACTTCTGTTCTAATTATTTAATTTTTGTGTATTTTTTTGCACCGTATAACTCACGCCTGAGTCCAAACTTGCTTATATTGTTATGGCCAACTATTTAGAGATAACGCTTTTTGTAGCAACACTAAGAAGTCAATGGTTTCATATCTTGGCATAGGCCATTATCATAAATACCGCAAATTCATCAGCTACATAGTACATATTCACTGTAAATATCACGACCAAATCGTCGAGCATACACTAGCTCCTTTGGATATATCGAACTCTTATTGACAGTGATCCAGCCTGTCCAGATTGCAACTTAAACCTGGCAAATTCAATAGCAATTCACGTTTTAATTTTCACACGGCGGCTCTCAAATCCTATCACGCTGTTCTATTTCGCTTCACATAATATGACCGGGCACTGTAGCTAACATTTTGTGTAACAATGACTAGCGGTTATTTGGAATCCTATCATAGCTGAAGCAATTAACAAGTATGCACCAACCCAGCATTACTATAAATATTTGGTTAATTATAGGTAGAATAAAAACTAGTTTCGTAACTCTGTTCAAACCCTGTCTTACATTACTTATCAAGCCTCAACAAGGGGAATTTTTTTCTTCTACCTTTTAATTTTCTCAGTAAGAAAAGTGATGTGATGGCTCAGATTAATTCACCAGCATATTGTCAAAATTAAATTCAAGTACGCTGGACCAATGAGAATGCACAAAACCATCGTTGACGAATTGCGTGCGACTTTGCATTTATATAAGCACGATGCAATTATCACGCAACACACATAATTTGCTGCTCGGTACGTGTGACTGTTGGCGCCTACTCTGCTTCACTGACTATCTACGCCAACTACTTTAATTGAGTTTAACACGCTGTGTCACTTTTTGATCAGTCTCCAGCCACAACAATCATCTAGTTGCACGCATCCAGTCATAACTAATTGATCATCTATTAATCAGATTTCTACGTGTGTCAGCCACGCAGTGTTGCGGCAGATCTTCAGCAAGATGTGTTTAGGCCTTCGAACAGCAACTAACACATACTTCTTCGAAAATTCTACTTATTTGAAGGCGATTAATTTATTGAATATTGATCCAAATATTTTTAGATTACTAAGATACTAGTTATATAATCGAAAAATGAGTATTTAAGTAAATGATTTGAAATCAAAATAGATAAAAGTAACAAGTGCAATTCCACAAGGATCAAGTTTCGGACTAATTTTATTTAAAATCGAATTTGCACATTTGGAAACTAAGATCCTTAACGGTCGAGTTTGCAAATTTGCTGATGATTTAAAAATAATCTTTCTAATTGATCCAAAAAAATATCGAATTCTCCAAAAATAATGTGACACAAGATTTGTATGATTTAAGTAGGTACTTGTTAACACAAGGGCTGAGAAATAAACAGTAAAAAGACGAGAGCTTTAAAAATAGGTAGAAACAAAGATTTAATTATGTTCATTTTCTATGATCTTCAAGTTAATGATGTTTTTTGAGATTAAACTTTTAAACTGTGAAATGAAAGAGTTTAGGCATAAATACTATATTCTTTGTATGGCTTCTGCTGAGGGCATATTGAAAGGATATTAATTAAACAGTGCCAAGAACTGATTTGAGCATAATAAATAGAAATATCATCAGGAGAAATGAAACAAAAATATAAATGTTTATAATATGGATTCGAATTCGATACTAGAATATGCTGCTGCTACCGGAAGGTAATCCTTTAACACCAGAGGCTTGTCTAACATAGATTGAAGCTGTACAAAGAAAGGTTTTTTGTGGAAATACCAATAGGTCTATCTCCACACAAAGGCATATATAAGCCACTAGATTACAGCCCAGCATCGGCACATCTTTATGGTTTTGAATGTGATATTGCATAAAAGCTTTCTTTGAATAAATTAGGGACTGGTGCCCTATATGGTATTTTGGAACTAGGTCTGGATATTTGAGAATACTTCTCCTTTTACATGAAACTTTAATACCTTTTTGTAAAATTTTTATTTCTAGGTTTACTATTATTATAAAAATTGAAATAATTATAAATTTACTTTAAATTTCATCAAATTAGCCAGAACACTACATATAATGAGATTGCATAAGGTCATTAGTTTATCATATTTTTTTTATATTTTACACTCAGACCATATACCTTAATTTTTCCTGTTTCGATCTGGTGAATCTAACCATAAATATTTATAGAATCAATTCATTATTACAAATGCAATTTATTAAGCCAGACTCAAATTTTCATATATCATAAAAATTATTATAACTCAAAAAAGCCGATACAGACATATACAGTGATATTACAACCGTATTTTCTGATGTTAATATACTGTACATTGTGGTATTATAAATAAATTTGCCTATATGAGACTATTTCTTTTTATATTTATGTGTCATATCACATATTTATTTATACTGTACATTTTACTAATATTGCTTATAAAATTGACTGAGGCCCTACAGCACGGGAGTTCAAGATGAAGTACAGAGATGTTCAGCCGTAGTTGAGGTTTATTTGATGACGCATAACAGTCGGAGGCGACACACGCCAGTCAAATGCTAAAGTCGGGGGAAAGGAGCTAAATATATTGGCAGATAGAAGATCTCAGCGCCAGACTAACAAAACAGATCAGCAATTTTATTCAACAATATGAAAATACTACGATACTCAAAAAGAGGACGTTGAGAAATTAAACGTTTTGATCAAGGACGCGACGCATGCTGACATTGCTAAATGTTATAGGGTGGGAAAACGGTCCGATCGTCCAAGACCTGTGGTTGTAAAATTATCAAAGAGGCCAACGAATATGCAGATCAAAGCCATCAATAAAAAGAAAGGTGAGAACCCAAATTTTCATAGCATATTTATTGGACGTGACAAAACATTTCTCCAACGGAAGTTGGCAAAAGCAAAAAAGCTAAAGAACAATCAGGAGCGGAAACCGTCTACTTCAGATCACGCTATTATAAGGAATTCACCAAGAGAAGATACAATATCAAAAAACGATGTATCGTTACTCAATGTTGTGGACAGCGGGGGAGGAGAAGTATAGCCTCAAAACCCGGCAAAAGAACAATAAAGAAACCAACAAAGCTGAACCAGTAAAAGTCGATAACTGTTTAGATAAGTCGTATACTACATATACTTTATTTTATGCCAACTTTAGAAGTGTTAAGAACAAAAACTTTTTGCTGTGTAATTTTATAATAAGTAACGATTTTGATTTTATAATATTATCTGAAACTTGGCTCAACAAGGATATTGCAAACCACGAATTTGATATTCCTCACTATTCTTTATTTAGAAAAGACAGATCGCTGGATAAAAGAGGTGGAGGAGTACTCATTTATAGTAAATCTGTATTAAATGCGAAAATTTTACATACTAGTGAATATAATGCTATCATTGATTTTTTATCTATACAAATCGATAATCTGATCTTAACCGCGGTTTACAGACCGCCGTATGCTAGTTTATATGATGATCAAACATTTACCAATTCTTTTCAATCTATTTTGGACTGTCATGGCTATAATGTGGTGGTAGGTGATTTTAATAAGTTACATGACTGTGAAATAATCATTTTTTTCTAATCATGATCTCAAGCAGATTATAAAGGAATCAACTAGAGGTTCGGAATGCTTAGATCATGTATATTTAGAAATTGAAACGGTGAAATCACACAGTTATGATGTTGTAAACTATTTCAAAGAATTGGATCACAAACAAATTATTTTACAATGGAACATCTTGAGTAGCAAAACAATAGTATTAAAAAATGAGAGGTTGGAGTTGGATTGATAAAAGAATTAATTCGCATCCTGCTGATAATCAAGTCAAAGATTTGCGCTTAAAATGAAGAATAATCCTAGACTAGGATGCAAACTCCCTCAAAGACTACGATGAAATATGAAGGAAAGTTGGCATAATATTACTGGATATATTTGATTATTGAATTTCTCTGTGAAATTGGATGAAGTATTGGCAATTTGATATAGTAAATCACAGATTTCAGCGGATCTACAGTTCTTTGGAGACGGAACCGGACTTAATTATTGACAGTGATTGCATTGATGGAAATTAATGTTAAATTACGATTAGAAATAAACAAAGAAGATCACCTTGGTATGTCGATTGGATTATCTGTTTCAATGCCTTTAAATATTATGAATATTGTGTCAATAAGATAATAGCTGTGATCACACTGAGCTTGAATAGGTCACAAATCACTACTGATATTTTAATTTTGATTAGCGATGTTTTCTGTGGTTGAGATAAAAACAAGGATAATTGTTTACCAACAACACAATTTCACGAGATCTTTATATCCAAGTTTGTATTATTATAAATCAAATGTTTTTGATATCATTATACAACTGCGCGACTGTGACAAACCAAACGTTCGATTTTAACAAATACAACGGTTATCTTTAAAGATTCGATAATCGCTTTCTGTTCTTATACAATGTTTTCTCTTAACTGTGATTTTTAAAACAATCTCTGTTAATTTCAAGCAGTTTTAATTGAGATTTTTTGAACTTTGCAATTTTATTTGTAGTTAATGGGGTTTTTATGAAATAAAACCATTTTTTCGATCACAGGTGGCTACACGTGGACCTATTGTGTGTCACGAGTGGATTTATCACCTAAACTTGGTTGGATTATTTGTTGTTTACCCAAAGTTACTGTTTCACCAATTAGCTATCCGAACTTCAGTGAATAATGGATTAATAGTAATGACTTGAATTTAAACCATAACAACAAAGTGGACTAAATATTCGTGAGTCTTTGAAGTCTTTACATGGATTACACAAAACATTTCTCTTTGCATAAACGCCAAATCATCTTAACTTTTGCCGTCTAGGGCGAGACAATTGGTTAACTGTGAATAGTGTTTAAAGACCCGCTTTTTCATTAAAGTCTTTTTAACCTTGCCGCGACCAACACGTAGATGTTTGGACAACTGCGATTCTATATCTGTTGCAGCTTATTAGTGGCATAATATGCGTATGATAAGATGTTTTTGCGTTCTCCCATCAACCCGTCGAAGGATCGAGACTGATTATGTGCTCAGGTGAATAATAGCCAGCCCTGCATGGATAGGACCGGGTACAAATAACGAAACTTAGAATAGCTACCCGCAAAATACTCCTATATAAATGGTGCTTTGGTTTATCGAACTTGCAACTAGCAAAGAATTAGGCAAACATGTGGATTTTGAGAAATTCAAACAATTGAGATGACTACTATAAAGGAAGAAAGTGGCGCTCTAAGACTTGCTATCTACTTAAGCAGTTACTGAAAGCTGCTCCGAAGACAACAGCTGCACGGAGCACATTGATGAGGCGTTTGGAAAAGGCGATGTTACCATCTATTCTAAGAGCCAAACACTCTATTTTTATAAAGATGGGGTCCAGTTCACAAAAATGCTGGAAGCCCGTTTGACCGCAATGGCGAGCCACACCAACACATGGGTTCGGGCTTCAAATATGTCAATTCAGTCCGAATACTTTTGGCCATTGATGAACGGTGTTAATTTATTGGCCGATTCAATATTCGGCGGAAGACAAGGGCTCCGGCTGTTTGAGACGAGTCAATGTCTTTTTCGTACCGGACTCAAAAAGATATACCCATCAATACACACAGGGGCACATATTGCAGCCGTAACGAAGCCTACAACGCCGGTGTCAGCAGCAGCGTTTGGCGCAGATCGAAGACAGGCTTACGAATTAAATAGACCAGATATTCCCTGATATGCCGCACCTTCTGAACGGTACGGTGAATTAGACACAAAGCGCCGCAGCCAACCTGCACCAAAAGGAGATGTAATCGACTGTTCATGCAGAATCTCCACACGCCAGCTTTCACCCAGAGCTGGCACGTTCCTCACGCGAATCCTCAATGCTCAAGCAAACGTCCTGCCGGCGATCTCAGACGGTAATTGCGGAAAGCTTCAGCCACCAGCTCTGCGGCCCGAAAGAGGCCCGCATCACCAGCAGGGTAATCGTTACGATGCTACAGCCCGCATCATCGACCGGATCGTCTGGAATGAACACCTCGGCCAGCTATCAGAGGAACCTGCCATGAGGCCAGTTTGACCTCGGATCTGCTCTGCGTCAAAACGAGCGCGACCAGTGATCGCTGACCGGCGATCGTTACCGACCAGACCAGCGCAGGAGGTCGACGCCCGTCGAAAGCAGCCACGTGCTGCTGGTTACCCAAGCCGGGTGGCGATGTCGAAATCACCGCAGCTATTGACCGCTCACGCATTGCGGCTATCGAAAAGCCGGCTGTACATTCCACTTACCCACTGGTGCGCTGACCTTCAAAGTGGACGCGGTCACCACCTCGTGTGAACTCTCGGAAGGATCCGCCATGGAAGGTTGGAAAATTGGCAGGAGATCAGCCTCTATCGGCGGCGATGAGCGCTGAAACACCCCAAGATGGCCACTCACGTCTGAGGGACTCAAGCACGATTTGCTATTACTTGGTGAGCCGTATCGATAAAGCTATTGCTGTTTGCAACAACGACGCCGGTCAGGTCATTTTAATGCAAGCGCCCCGGTAAATGCCTGCATGCCAGTCATCATCGATGTTGCTATCAACGTTTTTTCTCATCGCCGGGCGCAACGCCTGCAGCAGGTGGTACCGCCATGGGCCGCTGGTTAGATGAAGCTTTTACGCCACGGTGAGCTCAGGCCCACCACTGGTCGACACCAGCCGCCGGTCGGCATGCGCCAGCAAACCAACACCGACGTTGCGGGATGCAGTACACACAATCTCGTTCATCAACTCAAAAAGATGTTTCAATTATCCGTTCATCATCGCCAAAACGACAAGAAACATCATTGGACGTGACTTTCTTGAACAATTCGACCTGACCATTCGTCCAAGAACACGAGAGATACGCACTGCAGACAATCAGTTGCTTACATCAGCGCTAAAACATACGACTCGCGCCGAAGCAGTCTCATCTATACAGCTTATTCCTCCAGTTCCTCATGTACCGCAACTGGACGATGTTCTGAAACGTCATGAAGAAATTTTCAAACCTATCTCCTTCATGCCCGATCTCAAGAGGAAGCGTGCCATCACAGCCCATCGTATCATCTTGTCGAAACCACTTCCTCATCCTCCACGAGCACGTCCATTGGCACCACACAAACATAAGGCTGCCGAGCAAGAATTCGCCATGCTACGTCAACAAGGCATCTGTACACGATCCAGCTCACCTTTTGCGTCGCCTGTGGTAGTAGTACCAAAGAGTGAACCAGAAACATTCAGGGTGTGCGGGGATTATCGTATTCTCAATTCTTGCACACAGTCTGATTCGTACATCCTGCCAAATCCAGCCGACCTACTCAGATCTGCTATCGGTCATGCTGTGTATTCAAAACTTGACTTGGTAAAAGCATACTATCAAGTACCGATGGACAAAGACTCAGTATCATATACTGCACTCAGATTCACCGGAGGTGGCACGCACGAATATCACTATATGCCTTTCGGTCTCAAGAATGCCTCGCAAACATTCCAACGCGTTATGGACGAAATACTAGATGGTCTACCATTTGTAATTCCATATCTAGACGACATCCTGGTATTCTCCAACTCAATGACCGAACATATACAACATATTGAGATCCTGCTCACACGTCTAGCAGACTATGGCCTCCGACTTCATGGCAACAAATGCGTCTTTGCACAGAAATCAATTGAATTCCTTGGTCATCAAATTTCCGAAGAAGGCATGACACCAATACCTACTAAGGTTCGTGCTATTCAAGATCTACAGCCTCCAACCACCGTTCGGGCATTACGACGATTCTTGGGCAAGATGAACTACTATTCTCGATTTGTACCCTGCCTTGCCAAGATTCTGGCACCTCTTCACAAATATCTCGTGCCAGAAAGCCGTTTCGTCAAGAAATCACAACCGATTCAGCTCAACGTGGACGACATGCAGGCTTACGAGGATGCCAAAAGGGCCCTATGCAAAGCGACCATGCTACATGGATTGGTCTCAACCTTTTGAATTGATAACGGACGCATCCGACGTTGCCATAGGCGCAGTACTTCAACAATCCATCAATGGAATACACCAGCCTATCGCTTTCTATTCGCAAAAACTACAACCTCGCGAGACGCGATATGATACGTTAGGAAAAGAATTACTTGCAATCTACCGGTCGATCCTACACTTCCACACCTATCTGGATGGCCGAAAGTTCAAGATCTACACTGACCATCTTCCGCTACTTCCGATGCTGAGAGGAAAGAAAGAGTATTTATATTCACGACGTGTCAACTCGCAACTTACACGAATACACGAGTATGATTATGAAGTCACTCATGTCAAAGGATCAGAAAATGTGGTCGCAGACTCCCTAAGCCGTCCTGCAGATCTTTGTGCCTCAATACTGTGTCCTTCACCTATAAGCACTCAGGAATTGCAAGCAGCTCAGCAAGATGATCTATCACTTCGGACATTTGATGTCAATCGACTGAAAACACTTGATTACGACGGAACCCTACTGCAGTGCGAAATAACTGACGTGGGCCCTCGGCCGTTTATACCTGAAAAACTCCGTCACAAGATCTTCGAAGTCTACCATTCATTGAGCCACCCATCTGGCGAAGCATCAGTAGAAATTCTATCCAGAACGTATTTTTGGCCTGGCATGCGACGAGATATCAAGATGTGGTCAAAACAATGTCTAGAATGTCAGAAATGCAAAGTGACGAGACACACCAAAACGGCGCCACAAGTCATTCAAGTGCCCAAAGTCCGATTTACGCACATACACGTTGATCTGGTAACCTTACCTGCCGTGAACAACATGCGATATCTACTGTCAATACGGGACCGCACCACTCGATGGTATGAGGCCATACCACTTCCAGACATGAAGCAAGAAACTGTCAGTTATGCTCTAGAGCTCAATTGGTTCGCTCGGTTCGGTGCTCCAGCTGAAGTGACAACCGATCGTGGCGCACAATTCCTCGGAGAGGAGTTCGCAGCCCTACTGCAATACTACGGTGTCAAACACTCCGTGACCGCGGCTCGCAACCCGAGAGCAAATGGTTTCGTCGAAAGGCCACACCGAGAACTGAAAGCGGCGCTCAAGGCTAGCCCAGAAGAAAATTGGCTTGCGGCTCTACCGAAAGTACTCCTATCAATGCGTACAAGACCTCGTGAGCCGATCAAATGTAGCTCCGCTGAAATGGTATTTGGCGAATGTCTACGGCTGCCTGGCGAACTAGTCCGATCACGCTCTGAAACTGCATTAACGATGAACGATCCGACATTTCTGTTTCCACTTCGCAGTTTTCTACAATATAACGCTCAGAATCGGCCGATCTGTCCTACACGTCAGCAACATGGCCCAATCTATAAACGCAAAGATTTTGATAGCTGCAAATGGTTCTTCATCAACAACGATATGGATAACAGGATTTTAGCCAAACCGAAGCGCGGTCCTTATCGTGTGTTAGATCGACGTCAGAATTACATCATTCTGGAGATTAATGGCAAAGCTGAAGCGGTCTCCAAGCACAGACTATCCCCAGCCGACGTTGATCCAGATGACCCGCTGTTTCGCGATGTAGACCTATGTCAGTAGCGTTGAAAGGTAATAACGCCTTACCGCCTCCGGCGATTATTGCTGACGGCGATTTGAAATTTCTACCATCTAAATCACTTACCCGACACAATAAAACCCAAAATCAGTCATTACATACTTTTGCGGCAGTAATAAACCTTTATACAAGGTTCAACTTCTGCTTCATTGTAACCACCATTTCATTGTCTGGAGGTGTATACCCAACACGCGGCCCCACGTTACAATAACGATGTTTGAATTTTCACAAATTCAGTGTTCTTTGAGGTCCAAATAATCTAAGTGTTCTTATACAATAATGTTCTCTTAACTGTGACTTTAGAAACGTCTCTGTTGGATTACCTGATCTTGCGTTTTTTGACTAACGCGGCTTTCATTGTTCAGTAAATTTTTTCTTTTTCCCATAATGTTTCGATCTTCGTACGAATCTTCATCAAATAAATTTCACGAAACAAATGAAGAAAGCGCTTCATATTTGAACTTTCGTGAAAATATCATCGATGAAAAGATCTTTGATGTCAGATCAAAATATTAATGAAAAAAATAGACAACTCAGCTACGTTTGGAGTCAATTTTAGATGGAAACTCAGATACTAATTATTCAGGTGCATCAAAGACGCTCCTTCAATCTCTATTAGTTTCCAAGCGCGAGTTTTTTAATTGAGATTTCTTGAACTGCAATTTCATTTGTAACTAAAAGGGTTTTGCAACATTGTGTATAATATACGTATGACAAGATGTTTTTGCGTTCTCACATCAACCATCCGGAAAAGATCAGAAATTGATTATGTACTCGGCTAGTAATAATAGCCACCATGAATATTTAGGACGGGTACAGAATCACGAACTAGATAGCTACCCCGCAAAACTACTCCTACAAAATCCTCATGTTAAACAACAATACATACAATCCATTGCTAGTCATGGCTCTCATGTTTTTGCATAATGTTACATTCGAATTATATCTTAATTGTTCCTATTTTTGATAATGAATCCATTATTTTTTACAGCCAGAACTTTCTGATGATATATTATACAGTACAATAGTGATATTTACCATCTACATGAGACTAATTACACATATTTATGTGATGTTATATCTTTTACTATTGTACATTTTCCAATATTATTATTTGATGGAACACCATGTGGTTTGGATCCAAAAAAGATTATAGAGTTAAATTTTGTTTGTTTAAGAAAGAACTTAATATAGAGATATGTATTAGGTATTGCGAACTAATTAACTCTAAATTAGTTTAGTTGGCAAACCAGATGGTTGGACAAGCAAAGAGCAACGCAGACGGAAAGTATAATCTCATGCACATTCGTTTCGTGCTTACTGGCGACTTAATCCAGTTGGACCGGGTATTACACCAGTAACCACTATATATTTGGTCAGGAATGTAGGATAATGGGACAGGTACAAATCTCTAAACCAAAGGAATAGATAAATCTGCAACCAGTGAAGATAACATCTATAGTCTACGATACGACTTCAACGCTACCTCCTGCTATTATATATATACCGAAAGATCTCTTAAAGGATCACTAGCATTATGGCTGACAACCAGGCGAAACCAACCGATATCAACGTTATTATTACCAAGAGTTACATGGTACTAACACTATGGTTTCCGGTCAGAAATGGTACCAGTAGGATTGATATCGAATTTTGCTATGAGGTTCACCGAAATTACGAATTACAACGTTTCTCAACATGTTACTCCAGTAAATCCACTTCCCACCTGGCCTTGATCGATATCAGTTATCACATTTCGCGAGCAAGCATGACATCTCATTCAATTCAATATATAACGGTTAAATTCTGCTTGTTGCGAGAGCTAATATATATGTAAATTTATGTATTAGGTATTGCGAACCTAATAAAAAATTAGTTCAGTTGTGACCAGAAGGATAAACCAAAGACCCAGCATGAACCGGAAAGTATAATCTCATGCACATTCGTTTCGTGCTTACTGGCGACTCATCGGTAGGGCCAATTATTTTTTGCCATTAACCTATATGTTTTGATCAAAGAATGGGCCAGGATGGTAGGACGGTACAATCTCCCCAAAGGGCAATATTAATAATCCTGTAATAGTGAAGCTAACATCCTACCGGGTCTACGCGTTTCAAATGCACGACTCAACACTTTACCTACATTATATTATATATATACCGAGTCTGTTAAGATAATAACACTATAATGACTGTGTTAGTAACCGATATCAACATTAATGTACCAAAAATTTTCGGTACTAACACTATGGTTTCGAGTCGGAACGCATGGTACAAGTATGATTGATATCAATTTATACTTCTGGATTCACCGAAATTGCAGATTACAACAATTTGCACACTTGTTACTCCAGCCAAATCATACACCCTGGCGATCGATATATCCCAGTTATCACATTTTCGCGGTCAGCCGCTTATGACATCGTTCAATTCAATATCTTTCTTCGGATTAAATTCTGTTTTGTTGCGGAAACTAATATATATGCAAGTATGTATTAGAACATTACAAACCTAGTAACAAATTAGTTCAGTTGTGACCAGAATGATAAACCAAAGGCAGCATGAACTGAAAGTACAATCTAATGTACATTTGTTTCGTGCTTACTGGCGACTCATTAGTAGGAGCCGGCATTACGCCCTTTAACCACTATATATTTGGGTGAGGAATGTGGGATAATAGGACGGTACAATCTCCTAGACGAATGTGTAAACCTGCAATAGTGAAGCTAACATTATATAAAGTCTTCGACAATGCGACTTCAACACTAACTCACACTATATAATATGTATACCGAGTCTGTAAAGGATACTAACACTATGTCTATTGTTTTAGTAACCGATACCGGCATTTTTGTACCTAAGAAGGTACATGGTACTAACATTATGATTTCCGATTCGTTACATGGTACCAACATGATGGATATCAATTTATGCTATAGTTCACCGAAATTGAGAATTACAACAATTTATGAACACCTGTTATTCCAGTAAATCCATACACTTACCCTACGTTCATACCTTTGGTTTATCCTTCTGGTCACAACTGAACTAATTTGTTACTAGGTTCGCAACATCTAATACATACTTGCATATATATTAGCTCACCGCAACAAACCGAACTTAACTTTTATATATTGAATTGAATGATGTCATGCTTACCACGAAATGTGATAACAGATATCGATCAAGGCCAGGGTGTATGGATTTACTGGAGTAACAGGTGTGCAGAAATTGTTGTAATTCTCAATTTCGGTGAACTATAGCATAAATTGATATCAATCATATTGGTACCATGTTCCGACTCGGAAACCATAGTGTTAGTACCATTTACCTTTTCGGTACAATAATGTTGGCATCGGTTACTAACACAATAGCCATAGTGTTAGTATCCTTTACAGACTCGGTATATATATAATATAGTGTGAGTTAGCGTTGAAGTCGCATTGTCGTAGACTTTATATGATGTTAGCTTCACTATTGCAGGTTTATACATTCGTCTAGGAGATTGTACCGTCCTATTATTCCACATTCTTCTACCGAATATATAGTGGTTAATGGGCGTAATACCGGCTCCTACTGATGAGTCGCCAGTAAGCACGAAACGAAAGTGCATGAGATTATACTTTCCGTTCATGCTGCCTTTGGTTTATCCTTCTGGTCACAACTGAACTAATTTGTTACTAGGTTTGCAACATCTAATACATACTTCCAAATGAAGATGTTCTATTCTATTCTATTCTATTATTATTTATTTGATGGAAAATGTATGGTTTGAATCCAAATAGAGATATTCTATTCTATTCTATTTACGTGCATCTACTCAAAGGATAATCAGCCAACAAACAAGAAGTCAGATCAAGTGTCTAAACGGTCTTTTAGTCACTCACATGCTGTAAAGACTTATAAACATTCACGTCAATTGTCGGTGAACGCGTTTCTGACCCTGTTATATGCCGCCTTCGCTAAATGCTTGCTCCGTTTTCTTATTGGTCTACTTAATAACTTCGCACGGCAGTTTCTTTTATCCGGGTCGTTAAAATTGTAGGAGATTTTGACTTGTCTTTGATGATTTTATTGTTCAGTTTTATTGAGGATTTGAGTTGCGTGGTACTCTTGCAGGATGTTCCGGGCTTAAAATTATTTATTTTCTGCAAGACATTTGGCGAAACGATATTTTGACAATAAATTATTGAAGTTGACTACAAATTAATATTCTTATTGATATTAAGAGGAAGGATCTAAAAATTTTCTTCAGGTAATAACCGTGTACATTCTAATTTATAGGTTTTCATTTCCCGGAGATAACTTGGTGGCAATCAATGAGACGATGAGCATAAAAGTTTGTTGTAATAAATTTATTGTTATAAATTTTGTTTTAACAAAATGGATAACAGCAACAAGTGCAAGGATAAATAGAAATTAACCAAAGGACCTAAGAAATTTAGTTTAGGAAAAAATGCTGAGGAATTTTGTTGTTCGAAATTTGATGATTAATCTATATATTCGGGTTAACTGAGTATGGCGTCTCAGAAATTCTCCTATGATAGTAACCAAAGTATCTCTACAAAAGATAACGATCGCGTCACCATACAGTATGCAGATATATATGCTAAATGTGAAGACCACATTAGTCACATTCTAATGGTTAGTTATACATGCTCATCATGTACAGACAAGAAAATCATTCTGATTGTGTTGACGACGCGAAGAGATTTTTTATAGTAGAAAGGATTACCAACTCAACAAAAATGTGAAAATGAACATATCCAGATTCAGGAAATCTTTCATGGACACCAAACCAATTAATTCATTTTAGCTTCTTGTTGGAGAATTTCAAAGACAGTACCAACTCGAGAGTACAGAAAAAATGATTGTCTTTTTACGTCAGGAACAGATGTGTAATCAACCTCCATCTGAAGTTTACGATAGATTCTTTCAAAATCCATCGGGATTGACATCTCCCAGGACGTCTTGAACAGCATATTCATGGCAGAATTACCTGCGAGATTAAGAGACATTCTAGATATTTATGACATATTGGAACCAGAGTGGTCAAAGAACCTTAAAGGTTTGGATAAGGTGTATCGCGAGCAGGAATCTAAAGTGTATGCAGTAACAGCAAACTCGAGACTTGCGCAGCAACTCAGACTAATCTCAAATAGGCTCTTGCCCTTAGAGAATAAATATTTTACCCTCCGATGGGGTATATTTTTTGTGAAACACAAGGTAGAATATTTATGCAGAGATAAGGCAAATTCTTAGAGTCAATGTCCAACTGCCAAGCACCGTATGTATGCAGAACTTGGAAAATGTCAGAACGCAAGATGCAACTTTCCACGGATTGGTGGTTCCCGATTGAAAGGTAGTACTCGTCCTGTGGCCAGGCGTAACTCTCCAAAAATCTATATAACCCCACATTAATTAGAACCGTAAGTGGGTGGGGATCACGCACGCAAGGCCCCAAAGTGTGCCTAATCGAGACATTCTAAAGTTATTAAAGTTAGGATCGAGAGCTTTGATGGAAGATAAACATTAAATTGTAGTTCGTAAATCTGTTAGATTTCTGTTAGAAGGAAATTTTGAAAAAGGTGTTGGCAATAGCAGCAATATGTTCGTCAAAATGGATTAACTTAGTGGTTTGAAATTCTTCATAGACACGAGTGCCAAACAGAGAATAGTTCGATCATATTTTATGAAAATTGATAGCCATTTATTCGATCATCATCTATGGGCTGCCGACGGAATTCCAATTGTGGTTAAGGGCGTTAGAGATTTATCAGTGATATTGTGGCTGAAACCTTCATTGAAGTCAAAATTTGTGGTTGCTGGGATTACAGAAAACATCATTGGAATAGATCTTTTAAATCAATTTCACCCTCGTTTTAGATCCCAATACCAGGATCCTCGGACAAGTCACGTAGATTGCGACTAATAATGAGATAGGTACCTCAGAAGTTAGGTCCGTGAGACTTAGCTGAAGTCATCGAGCAACAAATGGTCATATTTCTACCTTTCATTGCTGAGCGGAATGCGCTTCAGATAGGCATAGATCATAGATGGTGGCAGCGTTATCCTGTTTGCTGTTAGGTTTAACTATTGACACAGCATAAACACCAAATCGCTATTGAAGAATTTAAGCGATTAACGGAGGAAGGAATTAGTAGGCTTTCAAATTCTAACTTTGTATCTCAATAGTGGCTGTTCCCAAACCTAAACCGGGACAATGGAGAATTTGTGATAATTATCGTCTATTTAATTCTGAACAAATGTTGATTCGTATCCTCTACCGAACCAGAGTAATTTTCTCAGGGATATAATGAGGTTTACACCACTTTAGATCTGCAGAAATTTTAAAATAAAGTACCTATGGAGGCAGAATCTACACCACTCACCGTAATGCTACATCAAAGAGATCATGGTATGATTAAGCCGATAGGATTCTACAGTAGGCAGCTCCAAGGTCGTGAAACGCGACATGACAGACTTACTTTCGATTTATGCTGCTGTGTTACGTTTCAAGCACTACTTGGATGGACATCATTTCACGATATTGACAGATCATTGGCTGTTGATAAGTGTCCTAGAGAAAAAGGGCAGGCTTAATTATTCTCGGTGGGTGAATTTAAATGTAACCCGATTCGCATAATTTGAATTTACCATTTTTCATATCTCAGGAAAAGATAATGTGGTGGCAGATACTTTCAATAGACCAAAGGTATCATACGAAGATTTGATCCGGTCGGAGTCACACGTCGGCTCTGTGGTATCTTCTATTTATTTAACCTAGCAATTGATGGAAACGTAGGTTGCTGATCCTTTAATAGCTGTGATCGCTAAGCAGACATTGTATACACTAAAGAATGTTGGAGTTACTATGTGTAATCTCCTGGAGCCAACCCAGACCCTATGTAGCATTAGAAGTAAGATATAATAAAATTAAAAGATACATGATTATGATCACTATTCCGTTAAGGCAACTATCAAGATGGTCAATGATAGATATATGTGGCCTAAAATGTCGAAATGCATAAGGGCTTGGGTAAGGAAATGCGCCCGGTGTCAAACTTGTAAAGTTTAGCGTTACAATTTAACCAAAGTTAAATCGACTGGCATACCAGCGGGTCGTTTCATGCATGTTCACATCGACATAGTAGAAATGCCAGAAATTTCTTGCCAGTGTTATTTACTTACGATGGTTAATCGTTTTAGTCGACAGCCTAGAAAGTCTCACTTTTGTTCTTGCATAATTGGGTTTCAGGCTATGGTGTACCGGTAAGGGTAACTAGTAGCCGTTGTAGTCAGTTTATCATTGGATGATATTAGGATAGAAAGAAAGTACAGAAATAAATACAATTCCAAAGCTAATGTGATGGTTGAGTGGCTGCACAATGAGCTGAATTCTGTATTACGCTGCACTGGAGGATCGAGTTGGATGACTTATTTGCCCATAATTTTGCTTGCAATTCAAAACAGATACATAGCACAGATAGGAACATCCATAGCAGAACTTTTTTATGGAGTACCATTGAGATTACCTGGAGATCTTCAAAAAGACGTTTCAAGTTAGTTCAATTAGGCATCCAGTTTAGTAAATTGGTTTGTTGAAGTACTCAGTGATAAAATGAGTCGTTTAGCTTCACTAAAGTCTAGAAGTCCAATGTCTAATCTTGATATTTAAAGCTGAAAACACATAGATACATTACTGACACCAGCAGATAATATTGTCCAACTCCGTTCTATAAGGGGCCATTCAAAGTCATTCTGTCTGCTAAAATTGCATTTATAGCTGTTTATGGTATAGTAGAGGGTTTAGCGCTAGATCGCTACATGGCAAAGATTATCTGGACTGAGAAGGAGACTGAGAAACGATACAAAACAAATAAACAAGAAGTTAAGGAATGATCTGACTCCAATATATGTGAAAATAAGAAGATCCAGATAAATGAGAAAAGAAGAGAAGAATAAAATAAAGACAACTGTAAAAAAAGAGTGACGCAATGTGAAAGTTAAACCTAGCGAATTCACAGCATTAAATGTTGAATCTCTTTCTACAATAATAGTCAAGATACTGAAGAATGATAACTTAGTGATGAATGAGTAAATATTTTAAACATGAAGGAGTATGTTGAGATCAAATAACTTGTTGTGGATTAATTAACTACTCATATAAAAATAAATCAATTGTTTGTTTTGTGCAATTGATGTTAAAACTATCTCATAAGACAAAGATTTTTTGAAGTATTGTAATTTTTTTTGAAATTATACTGTAAGAGGTGTTTTCGCGGGATAGCCGTGTATTTAGTGATGCTATGAGATTCCTACATAAGCCTGGTAGCTGACGTCGGAAGAAATCGGTTTAGTGGGCTGTGCCTATAAATAGTATCACTTTCTAGCTGGCGACCGTCCCGTTCGCCCCAGTGTTGTGATGTGAGAAGACTAAGTCGAGTACTATTCGTGTAATATGAGCAATGTTACAAATTAACATAAAATTCAATGTTAGACAAAATTGGCCGAGCTCTAGACGGCAACAAAATAAATTATTGTTAACACAAAATTAATATCTAGGCACCTAAGCAGTAAGTCATGCATCCGAGTTACTAAATCTAGAGTGCCTTAGCAGTATAGTTATGAGTCACGGATATCCGATCGAGAGCACAAAAAATAGCTTCGATCGCTTAGACACAGTAATCTTATGCGCGGGTGTGTGTTGTATTTAAACAAAACCCCATTAATTATGAATCAAATTGCAGCTCAATAAATCACAAAAAAAACTGCTTGAAGCAAACAGTGATTGTTTCTAAGACCACAGTTAGGAGAAATATTGATTAAAACTTGAATTAGCACATGTGACCCTAAGGTGAACCGGATCTGTCGAAATTGAGTTTCGTTGTGTTGTAACGCCGAGCCGCGCGTTACATACAACCCCCAACAATGAAAATTGGTACACGGCGAAGGGAGCTAACCAGACGGGAGGTGTTATGTCTCTGCCATAACGAGTAAACACTGATGTTGGCTCTGCTGGAATTTATTCTGTTTCCTCTATCTCTCGCGGCGGCACGAACGCGTCAGTTGGCTCTGTTGTTGGTGAGCTGTCTGGCGTTAGACCAAGGTCATCAATACTGTTAGGAGGTGGAATTATCGTCTCTTTGCCGCCTGATATGTCAACATCATTGAACATCAGGTTATTTTGATCAACGTCCTTCGGGGATTATCTGTGTTTGGAGACTGCTTCAGCTTTACAATTAATCTCCAAAATTAAGATATCCTGATGTCGATCTAACACACGATAAAGACCGCGCTTTGGTTTGGCTAGAATACTGTTTTCCATGTCGTTGTCGACGAAGAACCATTTGCAGACATCAAAAGCTCTGCGTTTGTAGGCTGCACCATGTTGATGATATGTAAGACAGATCAGCCGATTCTGAGTGTTATACTGTAGGTAACTGTGAAGTGGAAACAAAAATGCCGAATCGTTCATCGTTGTCGCAGTTTCAGGACGCGATCAGACTAGTTCGCCAGGCAGCCGTAAACATTCGTCGAATACCATTTCATTGGAGCTGCATTCGATTGACTCTCGAGGTCTTGTACGCAATGACAGGAGTTCTTTCGGCAAGGCCGAAAGCCAATTTACTTCTGGGCTAGCCTTGAGCGCCGCTTTCAAAACCCGGTGTGGCTTTTCGACGAAACCATTTGCTCTAGGATTACAAGCCGCGGTCACGGAGTGTTTGACACCATAGTATTTCAGTAGGACAGCGAATTCTTCGCCGAAGAACTGTACACCGCAATTGGCTGTCAATTCAGCTGGAGCACCAAACTGAGTGAACCAATTGAGCTCTAAAGTATAACTGACAGTGGCTTGCTTCATTTCTGGAAGTGGAATGGCCTCGAATTATCGAGTGTTGCAATCCCGTATTGACAGTATATAACGTACATTGTTCTCAGCAGGTAATGTTACGAGATAAACGTGTATGTGCGTAAATCGCACTTTGGGCACTTGGATAATATGTGGTACCGTTTTGGGTTGTCTCATCACTTTGCATCGCTGACATTCTAGATATTCTTTTGAACACTTCTTGACGTCTCGCCGCATGCCAGGCCAAAAATAAGTTCTATATAAGAATCCCACTGAGGCGTCGCCAGATGGATGGCTCATTGAATGGTAAACCTCGAAAATCTTGTGACGGAGATTTTCAGGTTTAAATGGCCGAGGGCCCACACCAGTTATTTTTTAAAACTGCAGCAGTGTTTTCTGGCGTTTGCGTCAAATGTACAAAGTAATGTGTCATCTTGCTGTGCTGCTTGCAATTCATGAATATTTATAGGTGAAGGACACAAGATAGAGGCACAAAGTTCTGCAGGACGGCTCAGGGAGTCTGCAACTACGTTTTATGATCATTTAACGTGAGTGACTTCATATTCATATTCGTGTATTTGTGTAAATCGCGAGTTGACACGCCGTGAATATAAATGCTCTTTCTTTCTTCTGACCATTGGGAGTAAAAGAAGCTGGTCGGTGTAAATCTTGAATTTTCGGCCATCCAGATACGTGTGAAAATGTAGAATCGACCGGTAGATGGCGAGTAACTCTTTTCCTAACGTATCATATCGTGTCTTGCGAGGTTGTAGTTTCTGCAAGAAGAACGCGATAGTTCGATGTACGCCACTGATGGACTGTTGAAGTACTGCGCCTGTGGCAACGTCGGATGCGTCAAAGATCAGTTCAAAAGGTTGAGAACAATCAGGTGAATGTAGCATGGTTGCTTTGCATAAAGCCTTTTTGGCATCCTTGTAAGCCTTCGTATCATCATTCTTGAGCTGAATCAATTGTGATTTCTTGACAAAACAGCTTTCTAGCACAAGGTATTTGAAAAGATGGTGCCAGGATCTTGGCAAGGCAAAGTAAAAATCGAGAATAGTAGTTCATCTTGCCTGAGGACTCTCGTAACGCTCAAACGGTGGTTGGTGGTTGTAGATCTTGAATGGCAGGAAACTAAGAAGGTATAGGTGTCATGCATTTCTGGGAATTTGATGACTGAGGAATTCAATTGATGGTTGCGCAAAGTCACATTTGTTTCCATGAAGCCGGAGGCCTTACTCTGCTAGACATGCGAGTAAAATCTTAATATGCTGCATATGATCGGACATTGAGTAGGAGAATAACAGTATGTTGTCTAAGTAGGGAATTACAAATTGTGGACCGTCTAATATTTCGTCCATAACGCGTTGAAATGTTTGCGATGCATTCTTGAGACCAAAAGGCATATAATGATATTCGTGCATGCTACCTCAGGTGAATCTGAGTACAGTAAACGAAATGGAGTCTTTGTCCATAGGTACTTGAATTTAAGCTTTCACTAGGTCGAGTTTTGAATACACAGCATGACCGATAGCAAATCTGAGTAGTTCATATGGATTTGACAGGATGTAAGAATCAGGCTGTGTGCAAGAATTGAGATTAAGATAACCCCGCACACTCTGAATGTTTTGAGTTCACTCTTTGGTACCACTACCACAGGAGACGCAAATGGTGTGCTGGATCGTGCACAAATGCCTTAATGACGTAGCATGGCAAATTTTTGCTCGGCGGCCTTATGCTTGTGTGTTGCCAATTGACGTGCTCTGGGAGGATGTGGAAATGTCTTCGATAAGATGATGCGATGAGCTGCGATGGCATGCTTCATCTTGAGATCGGGCATAAAGGAGATCTCTTCATGTCACTTAAGAACATCGTCCAGTTTTGGCACATGAGGAACTGGAGGAATTAGCTGAATGGACGAATCTGCTTTGGCGCAAGTCATGTGTTTGAGCGCTGATTATAGTAATTCATCGTTAGCAGTGCGTATCTTTCGTGTTTTGGACGTATAGTGAGTTAGAAGTTTTCGAAGAAGTCACGCCCAATGATGTTTCTTGTCGTATTGGCAATGATGAAAGGATAATTGAAAAATCTTTTTGAGTTGGGGAACGAGATTGTATGTACTTGTACTTTACTTTACTTTACTGCGGCTGACTCCTTTTGGAGGATAAGCCGGCTCCACATTTCATGGAGTTTCTTGGGAATTTGGTACAAGTGGTGTCCCCTCACCAATCATTGGACAGTATGTTTCTCTTTATTAGCGCCAAACGTTTCTTAGAACAGCCAACTATTCTTTCAATGTATCTCTTGACAGATGCTATACTCTGAGTGATCGTGTCCAGGTGCTTGTCTTCGTGGTGATGATTGATCTCAAAACATCTCAAATCATCATGAAGCGTCATGAAAATTCAAAACCAAAAAGAGTACTGTATAGTGAAGTAATAGTCGGTTCTTTACCGGTTTGTGAATTTTTATTTTTATTACGATGTCTTTTTCTATGTTGACAATTACATAATTCTTCTTCTTCCGCGTGGTTTGGTGGGTATTTCTCTTCGTTTAGTTGCAATTTATACTGCAAAGCTATGTATGATTTTCTAGTTTTTTGGTTATCCTCTCTTCTAACGCTTGATTTTCTTCTCTCAGTTCAGTCAATTTTTTCTGCAAAAATTCAAATAATTCAGTAGATTCACTTAGACGAATGCCATCTTCAGATGACATTTTTTATGTACTTGTACCCCAAACGTCGCTATATTGGAGCCATTTGTGAAGGTAAAATTGCTAGTGCGGACTGGTTTGGTGGATTCAAAATATTTGTGGCGGAGTAAGCTGACCTGTGACCCAGTGTCTATGAGGAATAATTCGCCAGAGTTTGAGTAACGGATGAGGAAAGATGTTACTACTGGCAAATGACGATGAAGCTGGTTGCAGGTCTTTGGGCGTTTAAAGTGTGACTTGACTGGAGACGTCGCTGTAAAGAAAATAGTTTGGTTGCGCTCTACCACGAAAGCAACATGTTTCAAGCCAGAAGACGCCGGGCGACCTACAATTTCTGGGTGTTCAGCCTCTACTAACGCGGTGCAGGCTGACCCCGGTAGTTTTTAGATTTCTACCTGGGCGAATCATCCTGAGATCTCGAAGGTGACAGCGCCCATCTTAACACCGCGTTTTTGCACGGGAATCTGCAGCCATTCCTCATGCAATAGCGCGTAGAGTGGCCATATCTGCGATGATTCGGGCACTACTCCGCTGAAAGCTCGGGAACAGTGGCAAGGTCTCTGGATGTCGATATTTTTCTGTTGTTTCGGTACGGTGTTTGACGCTGGTCACACCTGCTCTGGTCGCGTCTGAAGTCGATGAAATTGACCGAGGCCGAATCTGGCCTGACGGATAATGAGGCGTTCATTGGTGACATTCGTTTTTGCTGATGATGCTGGATACTGAGGCTCGGGCAGACGTGGTGCGATGTACCCTTGCTCTGAGGCTGATGAGCTGCAATGGTGTTTCTTCTATCACTTGTTTAGACGTGCCAGCATTACTTCGACTTGCATTTTAATAGAGTTGCTCAGGAATGTGGCCATTTCTTGAAGTGCCGGAGGAAGCTTCTGAATGACTAATCGCATCAAAATTTCATTGAATATATTGAATTCGGTGACTTTCAGCTCCATATTCCTAAATGGCTCGGAAGGCGTGCTGTTAACTAAAAACATATGGCTGATCAATTTTATAAGCCGGTCTTCACGATCTGGTGTCAGGCGCTGCTTGACGGCACGCTGCAGGCTCTGACATGGCTGCGAACATATGCCATCAGTGTATTGTTGCAGGATGTCTTTGAGTATGCGTCTGAAGGAAATGTGGATTGACTCCCATGCCCTCAAAATATGTAAACCTTTTCTGTTATATTGGACACCTTGGCCAGTAAATTAACATCGTCGATACACTCGTCAAGGTGGGCTGGATCGAACTGGCAGGTCTAAAACTGGGTCCATGTGGTTGTGCGGTTTGTCACTTGGAGCGCCACAGGGCTTCCTGCAATTCCTGAGTTGGATGCTGTCTTTTGTGTGCGCGCGTTCTCGACTAAGGATGACAGTATTACATCGTCGTCACCCATCACTGTGTCGCTGTCTTCGGGGATTGTGGTTTCAAGAGGATGGCTCGCTGTTTTTGTGGCTCAGGACTAGTTTTTGTGTGACTTTGCTGCTTTACCGGACTCAATTTTTTCGTGGCATTCATCCGATGCTCTTTGGGCTACCGGGAGGACTACCGCCAGCTTGATAATCTCAGTGACCAGAGTTGCTGCTTAATTATTATCTGTGAGCCCAAACCGGGCACCATTTATGTAAGTGATGTTTTCGTGGAATAGCGGTGTATTTAGCGATGCTATGAGATTCCTACATATGCATTGTAGCTAACGTCGGAAAAAATCAGTTTAGTAGGCCGTGCTTATAATCAGTCTCACTTTCTAGCTGGTGGCCGTCCCATTCTCATCAGTGTCCTGATGTGAGAAGCTAAGTCGAGTACCACACACGTATTATGAGCAATGTTACAAAGTGACTTAAAATTCAATGTTAGACAAAATTTGCCGTGCTCTAGACGGCAACAAAATAAATTATTGTTAACACAAAATTAATATCTAGAATAGAATAGAATAGAATAGAATATCTTTATTTGGATTCAAACTACACATGTTCGATCAAATAATAATATTGGGAAATGTACAATATAAAAAAGATATAACATCACATAAATATGTGCAATTAGTCTCATGTAGATAAGTAAATCTCACTAGTTGTACTGTACAATATATCAACATCAGAAAGTTCGACTGTAAAGAGTAATAGATTCATCATCAAAAATAGAAAAAATTAAGGTATAATTCGAGTGTAACATTATGCAAAAAAATGATAACCATGACTGGCAATTTATTTTTTGTATTGTTAGCTAACATGATGATATAATCCATAACATTTCAATTATAATAATGCAAAAATTGGAGATAAAAATCTCAAGAAATTGTGTTGTTGATAACAATTTTCCTTGTCTTTTATTCAACAATGAGAAAGAATAATCATAATCAAAATTATAAATATCAGCAGGATTGTAGACCTTTTCTAGTTCAGTAGATAAAAATTTAAAAGTCATCTTTGAAGGAGGCGTTTCCCTAAGCCCCTTTGGCAATTGATTATACATTTTGTAGACTTTCGAAAAAGAGAATAACATGCTTGCAACATTCCCTACCAAAGGAGGTGATATTGCTTAATGTCCAGATCTAGTTGCAACTTCATGACTCTTTCTTATTGAATTCATATATGCACCAGTCCATTGGTTCAAGTGGAAAACATTTATGCAATAGCACATCCTACGAAACCATAAAGATAGCAGTGATACATATTATAATCTAGTGGCGTATATAGTGCAGGAGATAGGGATAATTTGTTTCACAACTTTTCTTTGTACAGCTTCTATCTTATTGGACAAACTCTTCTTTAATGGATTCCAAGTAGCGGCAGCGTATTCTAGTATCGGTCTAATCCATATTATCTACATTTCAAATTTTATATCATTCGATAAGATATTTCTATTTATAAGTACCCATCTGTTCTTGGTACTGCCTACTATCTTTTCAATATGTCTCTCAGCAGAAGCTGTACATTGAATAGTTATGCCTAAATCCTTATTAGCTTGCATATGTTTAATCTCAAAAACATCATTAATCACAGCATCATGAAAATAAACATAATTAAAGTCTGTTCTGTCACCTATTTTTAAAGCTCTCATCTTTTTACTGTTTATTACCAGCCCTAGTGTTATTAAATATCTACTTAAATAATACAAATCTTGTGTCACATTATTTTTGGAGAATGCGACATTTTTTTGGGATCAATTGGAAAGATTATTTTTAAATCATCAGCGAATTTGCAAACTCCACCGTCAAGGATCTTAGTTTCCAAATGTGCAAATACGATTTTAAATAAAATTGGCCCTAGACTTGATCCCTGGTTAATTCCAATTGTTAGTTTTTCGATTTTGTATCAAATCATTTACTTGAATACTCATTCTTCGATTATATAAATATTATTTAAGTAATCTAAAATTATTCGAATCCATATTCAATAAATTAATCGCATTCAAAATAGCATCAAAAGATATACAGTCAAAAGATTTTGAGATATCTATAAATACAATAAATGCTTCTAACTTTTTCTCATCTAATGTAATTACATGTCACCACATAGAAAGCACATTAGTAGTTGTGGATCTATCTTTCGTAAAGTCATATTGACATATATCAAAATCAGCCGACAACATACTTTCAAAATGATCTAGTATCAATCGTTCTATTATAGAATAGAATAGAATATCTTTATTTGGCTTCAAACCACACATGTTACATCAAATAATAAAATAGGAAAATGTACAATATAAAAAGATATCACATCACATTTATCATCATCAGAAAGGTCGGCTGTAAAGAGTGATAGTTTCTTCATCAAAAATAGAAACATTTAAGGTATAATTCGAGAGTAAAATATTGCAAAAAAAAGAGAACCATGACTAGTAATTGATTGTATGTATTGTTGATTAACATGATAATATAATGCATAACATTTCAATTTTAATAATACAAAACTTGAAGATAGAATCTCGAGAAGTTATGCTGCTGAAAACAATTAGTCCTGTCTTTTATTTAACCATGAGGAAGTATTATCATAATCAAAATTAAAAATATCAGCAGGATTGAACACTTTTTCTCGTTCGGTAGATAAAAATTTAAAAGAATTTTAGATGGAGGCGTTTCTATAAGCCCCTTTGGCAATTGATTGTAAATTTTGTAAATTTTTGAAAAAGAGAATAACTTGTTCGCAACATTCCCCACCAACGGTGGAGATATTGCAAAATGACCAGATCTAGTTCCAATTTCATGACTCTTTCTTATTGGATTCATATAGGCACCAGTCCACTGGTTCAATATCGAAAGCTTTTATGCAATAGCATATCCTCTGAAACCATAAAGGATGCAGTGATACAAACTGTAATCTAGTGGCATATATAGTGCAGGAGATAGGACTTATTTGTTTCACAACTTTTCTTTGTACAGCTTCTATCTTATTAGACAAACCCTTTGTTAAAGGATTCCAAGTAGCGGCAGCATATTCTAATATCGGTCTAATTCATATTATAAACATTTTATATTTTATTTCACTCGATAAAATATTTCTATTTATTAGTGCCCATCTGTTCTTGGCACTGCCTACTATCCTTTCAATATGTCTCTCAGCAGAAGCCGTACAATGAATAGTTATGCCTGAATCCTTAATTTCTTGCATATGTTTAATCTCAAAAACATCATTAATCTCAGCATCAGTTCTGTTACCTATTTTTAAAGCTCTCATCTTTTTACTGTTTTTTCTCAGCCCTATTATTAACAAGTATCTACTTAAATCATACAAATCTAGTGTCACATTATTTTTAGAGAATTCGACATTTTTTGGATCAATTGGAAAGATTATTTTTAAATCATCAGCGAATTTGCAAACTTAACCGTTAAGGATCTTAGTTTCCAAATGTGCAAATACAATTTTAAATAAAATTGGCCCCAAACTTGATCCCTGTGGAACTCCACTTGTTAAACTTTTCGATTTATATATCAAATCGTTTACTTGAATACTCATTCTTCGATTATATAAATAGTATCTAAGTAATCTAAAAATATTCGGATCAATATTCAATAGCTACTATTGTTAGTATATCGATTGGTAATATCCCATTCTTCAAAATTCTATTTATAAAATTGCAGAGCGCATTCATAAAATTTAAAGGTAATTGAAGTAGGTTATCAATCGATATACGAAGGTGATCTTTTTGTTTTTTTGACTTTATTTTTAACATTAATTCTATCAATGCATCACTGTTAATAACAAGTCCTAGATCCTGGTTTCCCGAAGGATCAGGTAGATCAATGAAATTACTTTCGTTCTGTGGATTACATAACAATTTGCCAAATACTTCATCCAATTCACAGAGAAATTCATACTCAGTTTTACCCACAGGTAATATAAGCTTTAATTTTTCCTGATATTTACTGTAGTCTGTGAGGAGTTTGTATCCTAGTCTAGGATTACTCTTCAGTTTGGCCAAAATAATTCTCTCTGATCTTTGACGGATTATCAGCAGTGATGAATTAATTTCTTTATCAATCAATTCTAACCTCATTTTTAAAATACTATTGATAAGACTACATTTCATTATATTATCTCGTTTGATTCTTAGCTTACATAACTTCCTATTGAATCTCTTGGGTATAACATCCGTAAATGTAGATGGCCTAAACATATGAGATAATAACAATGAAATAGAAGAAACAAATTCGTCATTGTTCATGATAAAAAACATTCATAATCAATAGATAAGCTTAATTCTCTAAAAAGATTCCAGTTGATTCTGGAACATTGCACGTGCGCACTTTCAAAATTAGGTTTCTGTGCTTTGCTACTTGAAAGGTTCCATTGTAAAATGATTTGTTTATGATCCAATTCTTTGAAGTAATTTACTACATCATAACTGTGTGAGTTCAACGCTTCAACTTCTAAATATACATTATCTAAGCATTCCGAACCTCTAGTTGGTTCCTTTATAATCTGCTTAAGATCATGATTAGAAAAAAGATTGATTATTTCACAGTCATGCAGCCTATTAAAATCTCCTACCACAACAATATTACCATGGCAGTCCAAAATAGATTGAAAAGAATTGGTAAACATTTGATCGTCATATGTATTAGCATACGGCGGTCTGTAAACCGCAGTTAAGATCAGGTTATCAATTTGTATCGTTAAAAAATCAATGACAGTATTATATTCACTAGAATGTAACACTATCGCATTTAATATCGATTTACTATAAATAAGTACTCCTCCACCTCTTTTATCCAAGAATCTGTCTTTCCTAAATAGAGAATAATGAGGAATGTCAAATTCATAGTTTTCAATGTCTTTGTTCAGCCAGGTTTCAGTTAAAATTATAAAGTCAAAATTGTTACTTATAATAAAATCACACAGCAAAATAGTTTTATTTTTAACACTTCTACAATTAGCATAAAATAAAGAATATGTACAACAAAACTCATCTTTTCAGTTTCCGATAGTTACTGGTTTAACTTTTTTGGTTTTCTTATAATTCGTTTGTTGAGTATTGTAGCTATAGTGCGTAGCTCTCTGAGGTCCACCACATTCATTAGTGCTACTCCGTTTTTTATGATTTTAAAATCTACTGAAACTCCGTCTTTTGTGATTTTAGAATCTACTGACACATCCTTTATAGTAACTTGTTTCGGATTACTTGATCCATTATCTAAATTTTTCTTCAATTTCTTCGCTACTGACAATTTCCTTTGGAGAAAGGTCTTGTCTCTGCAGATGAATATATTGTGGAAGTTATTACATTCTTCTTTCTTCTTATTGATATCTTCGGCCTCTTTGATAGTTTTATCACAACCGGCCTTGGTCGTTCACTTTTCTTGCCAACTCTGTAGCATTTCGTTATTTCGGCCTCAGTCGTATCTTTGATTAAATCATTTAACTTCTCAACATCATTCGGGTCAGCATTTTCATTAAGATTAAATAATATTAACTGCTTCTCTTTTCCAATCCTAGCAGAAACTTCATTGGATAATATATTTAATATTTCATCTCCTGAAGTGCAGATTTTGTTGATGTATCATCATCTACTGTTATTTCAGCTAGCTCAATCCATGGCACAACATCGAGCTTTAATTTATCCACCTTCTCATTTAACGCCACGGTCAAATCACCAATTTTTGCGCTTAAGTATTCATTTTTCCTTTCCGCTAAACTTAATTTTTCTGCATGTTTACTGCCATCCGACTCCAGCTTAGACATCTTATATTTAAAATAATGGATAGCAGCAATAAGTGCGAGGATACAAAGAAATCGGCTGATGTAATTTGATCCTGACTTGCGTTATTCTCTCTATTGACCCAGAGCTGTCATCCTGTTTCTCGCATCAATTTTACAAATTTAGATACTCACAATAAATTTTTGTTAAAACATGTTTCCGTCTTCATTTGAGCATATCAAGATCATTCAGGAAATGATAATTTATTATCTCTTTTTCGTGTCAAATTTCTTTCCAGTTCAAAGATTCGGTGTTAATTTCGGCGTAAACTGTACACAGTCCATCGCCTATTAGTTGACCGAATAATCATTTATATTTGTGATTAACATAGAAGCTAATCCTAGGTTTGAGAAAATTAAAAGCATTCTATAGGGAGGCACAGTCATGAACTTGATAGATGGTGAAGGGAAAACTAACCCGTCTGAAGACTAATACTGTCTTGGCGTCTTTTCTGCTCTCATTACTTTATAAGGTCAGAGGCTCTACAAAATATAAGGACTACACCACCATACAAATCCCAAAAACAATCGCAATGGGTAGGAGATATCCCTATAAATCAATTTGTTTTCCTATAGATTGCCATATCAGCGAATTTCAGAACAACCATTGTGTTTACTTTAAGCTCGCAAACTTGATTTAAATAATATCCATCTATAATTAAACGAACATTGGTTGCGCGGGCGGTGATAACAATTATAATAATCAAGGTTGCGGTCTTGATATAAGCACCTGACCCATTAATTACTTATATATGTCAGTATAAACTAAGAATTGTATAGTGTATAAAATTCAATTCATCAAGTAGACCGGTTTCGTCCTTATTGGAAACTCATCATGTACTGGCCAGAAATTGCCGCGGACAGGGCTCGAACCTGGGCACGTCTGCTTTGGAATCTGGTGCTCTAACCATTAAGCCACCCTGCCGCACACTACACTACACACAATTTTGAGTTATATTGTAGGGGTACTTTTCGCTGTTGCTATCTCGTTCCTGATTTTGTACCCCTACTACATATCAATGGTGGTTATTATTATTACCCGTGCGTCTAATCAGTCTCTGATCTTTTCGGATGATGAGAAGGCAAAAACATCTGGTCATACGTATATTCTACACGATTTTGCAATTAGAAATATAATTTATAGATAGTCCAATTTGACCATGTTGGCAATAAAAAAACAGATTTTAACATGTATTATATCCTAAACACATTCTGAATTAAACTAGATTGTCCGTCTTCTAGACGGCAAAAATAAAAGTGATTTATGTCTATAAAGTGAAATGTTTATAAAAATGTTCGGATGGAATAGTCAGAATATTGAAAATATATGTCAATGTTTACATTAGTAAAATGATTTATGTTTATAAAGAAAATGTTTTACATACAATTGGTTATTCTTACACAAATGTCTGGATTGTAATGAGTAGTCAAACGATTAAAGATACATGATAATATGAGCCTAGTAAATTATTTATGTTCATAAAGGAAAATGTTTTGTGTAAACCGTTTAAAGATTTAAATGACAAACAACTCACAAATGTTTAACTCCTTGTTTTTTATAGTAAACAATCAATCATTTTCATAGTAACGAATAATCCGATTTAATGAGATAAATTCACTGACACAATAGT
>JAQBSW010005400.1:0-57813 GCA_029291075.1 Eudiplozoon nipponicum | reverse complement strand
CTCGTAGCTGTCGGTAGGGTTTCTGGCCCGTTGGTCTATTTAATATTTATAATAACTAAAATTAAATTTTACCGGAATAATAGAAAAATTTATCTCAATTATGCTACAATAATAAGGCAAATGTGGTTTGTCTTAATGTGTATTTCGTGGGAGTCTTGTATTGAATACCTGGGATTGAGTCTAAATATTATGAATTGAAACTTGGTAAGGATAACAGCGATAATTGAAGCTCCAAAATTTTCAATGGATAGTCCACATGTTAGAGTGCTCAGACTGACGGTACCGGTCAGGAACTTTTAATCAAAGTGGCATACATTTTGTGTACCTAGAGATAAGAAAGCGTCAAATTGTTCGAGATCTGCAAGTGCTCATCTTCTGCCGCGAAATTCCTTGATGGAAACGAAACGAATCAGGTGTATGCCTAGGATGGTTGAGCAGTGCGAGCTTCAAATGTTGAAACTCCGCGATTCGGAACTAGGTCACCACATTTGATTAAATCTGCCGTTGTGAGCATTGTATTGTGTATGTGTGATTAGAGGCCCGAGGATGGTACAAAATAATTGTATCAAAAAATTACCAGTCAACGGAAATTAGATTATAGCTCATTTCCAGTGGTTAGTATGGACGATGTTGAAGCCTTCTGAAGAAAGGGACCAAACCGCATCCAGGAAGTTAGAAGACAAACTCGATGCATACTTGGAAAAGGGGATCAATCGGATCATTTCGATAAAGATACTACAAATGAAAACTCGCGAACGCAAATCGCGAAGATTCAAATAATAAATTAGTTTGCGCCATGAGTATTTGCTTTAGAGTCTTTTAACTTAGCTACTTTTAATTTATGCGTTTTCAAGAAGGATAATACTCATGTCCTGTAAGAATATTAATCTCTATAATATTTTTCTATTTAGACGTGACGTTGTTGATATGGAGAAGGTAGCAAATGAAGACAGACTGCTAAATGTTTTTGAGCGTTCTTATAAAGCAGCAGAACAAACTAGGCGTAAACGCATAAAACTTGCCAAAACACTACGTGCTCTGCTTGCAAGTGAGATTGAAGAGAAACTTTTACATGTCTGTCGACTCCAGAAAAGCGTCAAAGCCGTTTCTGATAATGGTCTTCTTGCTGATGACTTTGAAGGTGACTATGCCACATTTGGCAAATATTTTGAGATTATCTGCTACATATATAGATTTTTGTTGAACGGATATGTCTGATATTATTGACGAAATTCGTACATTTATACAAATGTGAGTTATTATAGCAATTACACTACCTTAAACATTTGCTAAGATAACAAATTGTTTTCACATACACTCCAATTTAATGTAGCTAGGCACCGCGTGTTATAAGCGGTAACGAATATGTCTTTAATTAACAAAGCCATAAAAATGCATAAGTTTTCGATTCAGCTGCCTATGATGATCAACCAGACATTTAACTTTTGTCAGGTTTGCTTCAACGTTCACAAATGAAACGTAAAGACGGTAAACCCTAATGTAGATTTAATGAATGGTTGTTTGCTTGAACTAATTTCTATGTTTGGCATTCGTATATTGGACTCAGTCATTGTGATCAATATCTACCTTACTCACAGCACTCAGATTAAAAAGAGAAAAGAGAAAGAAAATAGGCAGATTCGAAGATGAAGATGTCTTCAGTAGCCTGATTTTGCTTATACATCGTACACGTCTCATCGGATAAAGCGATCCTTTTTATTCTGCGAGATGTCCGATGCAGGTTGGATTCATTATATTCCGTTTATTTCTTACTTATATGTGGGCTGTAAAATAAAACTAGACAGGTTATTCCTAGTGGGGATGGCTTGAGTTCACCATTTTTCTTCCCTTCTATTCTCTTCTTACCGAGGCTGATAAGCATTATATGCCCATATGTCAGCAGCTGAAAACTGACCTTTTTATCTGACATGGTTATTCTTATTACATCGATACTCATTTAATTTAGTTTAATGTAAGTGGGTAATTAGACCAATTTCAAGGCTTCACATTAAACGGGATAATGGCTGTGTCTCATTAGACCCGGCAAGATACATGCTACCATTCCTGGGCTCACTAGTCAGTACCAGCGTGTCGTTAGGCCGAAACGTTCATTGACTACATAAATAGATCGCTAAATACATTCATACAGGCATACATACATAAAGGCAGGTGTATTCAAACATCCACACATGAATGCATACATACACATACATACATACATACATGCATACATACATACATACATACATACATACATATAAACACACATACATACATACATACATACGTACAGACATATCTACATACATACATGCATAGATACATACAAACATACTTACATACATACATACATACATACATACATACATACATACAAACATACAAACATACATACATACATACATACATACATATATACAAACATACATACATACATACATACATACGTACATACATACATACATGCATGCATGCATACATACATACTTACATGCATACATACATACATACATACATACAACATACAAACGTACAGACATACATACATACATACATACATACATACATACATACATACATACATACATACATAAATACATACATACATACATGCATACATACATACATACATGCATGCATACATACATACATACATACATACATAAAGTATCATATTTTTAAAACTGTTACAATGGCAGGATAGGGGATATTTATTGGTCAACTAGTTTTACCAGGGAATTGTACGATGTAGCCTAGCTTAGTGAAGAAAATTACATTAATTGTAGTAACTTATAATGCGGTTGCCTACGTATCATGCTCGATGGGCTGCCAAGGTTACTGCGATGCATAATTAGTTTCATGGAACAAGCAGACCGGACATCTTGTGACTGTACACCATCATTCGAGAAATCGGTTCCTTGGTTTTGCCACGCCGTTACATTACTAATAAAACCAGCCACTGAAGTTTAAATGAGGAAAGCATGCAGCAAATAGGAGACTCTGGTTCTTATATTCTTTCGGTCCGATATAGCCGACTTCGTGATATTCGAAGATGTCCGTGTATTCATGCACGTACGCGAGTATAAATGTATGGTTTGGATAAACAATGAGTTTTTTAACATTTGGGTTGAGGCTAGAGCCAATTTTATAAATAATATTGGCTCAAAAAAACCAAGGATTCAAAGATGAATTAATTGCTTATCATTATATTTCTACGTATACGAAAATAATAGGAGAAAATAAAAACAAGATCCAAATGATAAAGATATAAAAAAGACTAATCGAATTCGAGGCATTTTAGATTTGCAATGTCTGTGTACAGAGATCGACAGTCCATCAGCTCTACAGGTAATCTGATTGCTACATGTTCACATTTTTTATCGTTCTTTATTTCACAATTAAGCGTTTGAGAAATGAATAATGAATTGAAGCAGTGATTAATTACATGACAGTACTTCACAGTAAAGTAACAAGAAACAACTTTATTTTATTCAAAACCCAACCCGACTTTGATATCTGGTAAGTTATATGGTGAATTTCTCCAATCAAGGGAAATGAATTTGGATTACCTACATATAATATACAAAAATAATAATGAAGCGGAAACGTGCATACTGACGCATGCATAAACACACACATGTACTAACCTATTTTCTTTAAATTAATTGAAAGCGTTATTTTTCATTCAACCTTGGATTAAGGGTGTTACAACGCAGAGCTTTCGCAATGCGTAATTCTTTTACAGTTTTAGCTTAGCAAAATATATGAAAATCAGTATGGTTTAGACAGTTATTTGTATAAATAGTTTGTTTATCTTTCACGGAAACCTATTATAAGTTCCCTTTAAAGATTAAACTTAAATGCCCTTTAATTAAAATTAAAGTAAATTATGCGCACTGTTACTCGGCAATAATCTTTACCTTTATGGAATAAACGACAGTAAGCGGAATAATAAGAATTAAAATACATTGCTTATATATAGCATAACGTGGGAATGTAAATTACAGAAATATGAATCCATAAACCTGAATATACTACGCTTGATAAAGCTGTAGATTTTATATTTATATTTAGTCATATTCTAATTTTTAATTTCTTTTGTTTAACTAAAAAGTAATACTTATCCAAGTATTTTTGTATTTTTCATTGGAGGAAAAATATAGCTTACATAAATTTTACGGGAAATACACAGACGAACACCTGAGTCTTCCAAGAAAGCGTATACTAATATGAACGAATGAATTAGGCCTCTTTAGTGCATCATGCTTACCGCATAATTCCCACACTTTTTCGTCAACTCAATTGCCTCCTAGTTAGTGAGGGTGTGGTGGGGCTTGATCAAGTTCCTGTTCGGCAAATGATAGTGCTTAACTATCATATTGCTTGTGTTCTGGTTCCGCAGTCCCAACCATCAAATGGGACTTTCTCAGGAACTTGGCGAGCTTGATTCGTAAGTCGCATTGACAGATTTTGCTCATATCAACACAGTTGTCACTTTCTTTAATAAGTTTGGTTATGCTGGTTTGACAAGAAAGGGGCTAGCTCTTTATGTTAGCTTTTGATAAATGCGTATTGACAGAGCAACAAAAATGGCATAAACCAAACCAAGAGGATATCGAAATTTGCAGAGCATACTAGGATTGACAGCCAAAGACAGTCATCCTTAATGTCTCAATATCTTGCTGGCGAGACAAAAGTATAACTTTTCTGTTTTGTAGAAATAAAACATGCTTATTATTTTCTTCCATAGTTTATAGTAAGTCTACTGTCAAATGCATGACGTGATGAGGTTTAACTGGCATACTCATTAGTCAAGTACTATGGAAACCGATAAAATAAACTTTAAATCTGCACACCTGAATTAATCAATAATTTTTCCTCCCTGTTGCTGACAAAACTATTGCAATAAAAGTTTATTCGGAATCCCAGTTCTGGTGTGCTGTTAGAATCGGTAATTATTTTATTGCTTCTTGCTTTTTTATCAAACTATTTTACTGAATTTGAAATCTGATTTATTTTATGATTGACATTTTCGAAACTTGACATTACTCTGACGTTTAATAGTTTGTGTATTTACACGATATTAAGGTTGAAAAATTTTGAACTTAATAATTTATTAATTTAATAAGGCGTTACATTTTTCTGTTTATCCTTCATTTAAATCCATCTACTAAAAAGACGTGTGTTTACCAGCACTGTTTATGCCTCAACGCGATTCGAATGTGGTGTATAATCCACGCGCACATGATTACTTCCGGCCAAATGGTGATAAAGGACCGAGAATTTCCCAGCCGCCTTCGATGCTTTGCATTAGAAATTTGCCGACGGTATCCTTTTTAGTAATAGCTAATTGTTGGTTTTTAAAAAATAACATATAATGTTTCGAATTATTTGAAAGCATTTATTTAATTAATTTTCACAAAGTCCTAATAAAATTTAACGAGTTTGATATGTCCCATAAAAACAGCAGTAACTGATAAGCCTTCGATAGATTCTGAACTTACGCATGAAATTAATTACGCCCAGAAACATTAACACGTATAAATGCACCCATAAAATAGTCTGATATAAAGTAAACATAGCACAGAAAATCCTGATATTATTTTCTATGCCATCCGCACAAGTTTCTTCCATTAACGTTTTTGCAGTGCGGGGTGTTGCCTTTGAACAGATATATTTTATCGAAAACGCAGCAGAATTGTGTGTAATTTATTGAGCTCAATCAATAAATTACAGTGCATATTGAACATAGTAAATTTATTGACTCTAAAACTTAACAAATTAGAAATAGACTTTTAGCCATAAGCTACAACGGATAAAAACAGCTTAAAACGAAACACTTTAGGGAAGGGAAATATTTCGAATTATTCTGATTTTTATTAATACTGCTTAAAAGCTAATGTTTTTGTCAATTGGACATAACCCAATTAGATTTCCAATATTTAGACACGAAATATTGGCGATGAAACGGTATTATCATTGATTTTGTAGGTATTTTTCTTTGCTGATTATTAATTTATAATCAGCCATATTCCTGATCTATTCAAATATTAAAAGTTTATGCAATATAAGTAATTAAAAACAATTATGAAAACCGATAGAAATATCCTTAACTCTTTTTAAAACTTGAAATAACAGGGGAACACGCCAGTTTTAAATCTGTTTGAATTGAGTCGTCAGATGAATAGATATTCAACAGAGTCTGGAAACCGGAAGAAATATTTCTAGATTGTAAAATACGTATATTTTTAGTCAATTTTTGAACTTTTATTGTTAGATTCACTATACATAATTTGGTATAATTAATTTTAAAAATTTTAATTTGTCTTATTTATCATAATTTTCTGTTTTGTTTAATTGGAATTTAACCGTTAGACGTTTAATAAACTAATTACGCATTTGAAGACTTTAAAAAATGGATCTGCTCAAAATATAATGAACACTTCCCACAGGTCGAATAGTACAGGTGATATATTCTTTTCGTTTTCTTAAAATTCAACAGCGAATTGAAGATCGAAAAACCTGCAAATTCTAACGTAAATTAAATAGGCAAATTAATATGAATTTATTTAACTTCAGAGAATACATTCCGAAAAATATTCTAATTTAATTAACAAAATGTACTTCACTCTTTGTATATTTGAAAGGTGCTATTTGCATTCAAATAATTTTATGTAGGCCACAGGTTTCGGTTTTAAGGCTAATAGATTCCCAATCTGAAAAGGTGTTTATAGATTGAAACAATATTTTTATCTTAATTTATCGAATACGAGAACGCTAGAAAAAAGGTATCGACACGAATTAATGGTTTCGTTAACAAGTAGCTTCTTATCGACACCTGCACAAAAAGTTTTAATTCCTGTCGAAATGATAATTCAATTATTGTACTAAAATTTGTTGCACAGGCGGTGGCAATAAATTATTTAAATCAAGGTTGCGATCTTGATTTAACTACCAGTTCCATTATTTACCTACATTTGCCAATATACAAGAAACATTGTATTATGTAGAAAAGGCAAATTCTGGACACTATGTGTAGAGTACTCAATAAGGACGAAACCGATCTACAGGATGAATTGCATTTCTACATTATGCATTACTAAATTTATACTGGCCACTACATGTATATAATAGAACTCCTGTTTACATCAAGATCACAACCCTGATTTAAAATAATTTGAATTTAATAATTGGGCTTCTGGCTATTAGTGACACAATTGCAATTTTCTAGGGCACAAAGTATTATTATTGTGATTGTTTTTCTCCTCAGAATGAAATTCTAATAAATTCTTGTAGAAAATTACCGAACAATGTTAGACTGTTTTATAAAATTCGCACATCCAGTCACAATATGACACAAAATTGCATAATCTGGCCAACGTAGTTTTCCCACAAAACAGTGAATTCGTTCAAATTGCTCACCTTTGGTGATTTATTATTTTCTAGCTTCTCATTTACATTTTTCCGTTTAACAAGAATCAGCATACAACACCTAAATGTAAGTATTGAAGGCTGACTTACTTAATATTGTGCCTAATTTTAATTTATTACGCGTGTTTTGACAAAATGTAGAATCTTACAATGCCCAGTTCGATTTTGCATATAGCTAAAATGTTTGAAACGACAAAGATATGATTGTTTGTATTGTTCTTTCTGAGGTTGATTAAAATGATATTATTGGTCTATAATGAGGTATTACCTTTGATATACTTAAAATCCGAGATCAGAATTATTATTATATTAACGCAAGAAATGATTAGTGGCTCTTCATAAAGTTAAAGGAGTATCAGAGTTCAACTATATGGCAAACCGTTAAAATGAATTGGACTACAAGTGCACATACGAACACAGCACAAATGCGAATTTACAAACAATCAGCAAATTTTTTTGAATCAGAATTGTTAGACAAAAATTGAATATTGATAAAGTTTTAAAAACCTCAATAATAAATATTTAAAAGCGTTCCTAGGTATATGGTTCAGACTTGATTGAAAGTAACCCGCGAAGAATGTATATGTTACAAATATTTTTTAGAAACGTATATTCATGAAGAATTAGCAAACACAACTTTCATACATACTAGAATATATGGATGATTTAGGTCATTCATTTTAGTGAGCCGTATCTGGTCTATAACGACAGATTGGTCTTGACAAGTTTGAGCTTTATATCTTAAGAGACGCCACATAGGCTCCACATGAAGGAAAGACTAGCCATAATCTTAGGTCAGTATGAAACTTAAAATTGGGTTAAAGGTGATGCAGGATGTCGTAGTGTGTAGTCGTAGATTCTGAAGGAAATTTGTTCCTAGTCGTGTGATATTCGTAACACAATTCAGAACTGTACTTGACGAGTTCCTAGTAAGAACTAAACCGCTCTTATTGTTAAATTGCTTTTGCTGATTTGTACAATGCTTAGTTTGTACTTAAATTATATATAATAAGTTTGCGGTTTTATTCAAGCTTGCAAACTTCGTCTAAATAATTGGTCTCACTAACCGCGCAATCAATGCTTGCTTAACTATATGCATAATACCTGAAGCATGCGTGTGCTTACTGTATTTGAAAGGTGTGGGGAATAAGGAATTTAAAAAAATACTAATAAATGAAATTGCTACCATTTTTGTGCAGCAAGCCGTTATAATTTCCGTTAATGTGACATGAATTTTTGTCAATTAGGTAACAGATAGAAAACGGGCATTGCAAATAACGCTGAATATTAGTTGTTAACTTTTGCCCAAGGAGTTCAAATCTGAAACCGCTTTTGCTTGAAGATAAATTTTTAATTTAGTTACTTACTGGCAGTAATACCACAAATGCCGAATGCGAAAAATAACGTGGTTATAATGCTAATTATGACTGGCCTTTAGAGGAGTTATTCAGTTATCTTTACCAATTGAAATATCATTTTCATGATAAAATATTCCATTAAGTTTTATTGTAAACTTTTTCTGCACTTACGTTTTATTTATAAATTGGAGATTATTGCATGGTTTAAATAAGTATCATATCCGAATTTTCTGTTATGCATTCTTTATACGATAAAGTATTTTCTACGCAATGGTATGCTAGCTTAGTTGATAATTGAGTCCATTCATTACTATAAAAGTAAACAACTAGCTGATCATGGACATAGGAAGATTTACTCACAGAAAACATTTTATAAATAAAGTTCAGTGATATATCAACACAGATTTACTTTCATTAACCTCTACCAGGCAGCAGATTCTGAATGGCTTTTCTGATAGTTAAAATTAAGGCGTGGGTACTGCTTTGTGGAAAAAATGTAAAGTTGTATATAATAAGTCAAGCGGAATTATATTCATACAGTGTGTTAGCACAAATGCTTGCTGAAAAAGTAATTTATTTTCATGAAACAAAATTATTGTCGGCAAAATTCGATAAAATGGCTGCATTAGCTGCTAAATTTGATATGCAGTCCAAATTATAAGCTATATTAATTTAAACAAAAATAACTTGCTGAATATTTGCGTTAAAATTCTACACAAAATGTTGAAAACTCTTAAAAATTGAAAGGATTTGGAAGAAATAATTTTTAATTTCTTGCAGGATTTCAAACTTTAAAACTGATTGAAGTTATTAAAAAGAGATTTAAAAAGTCTCATAAGAAGAAGGTATTGCCGTTGATAGAACAATGTCTAGAGACATCTTATTAAACCTACTTTCCAGAAAATTGGTCGCAGAATTTATGGAATTATTTTCAATTTACCATAAGATTTATCAGAGATGCATTTAAATTCATTCTACGTTATAACCACCAAAGTGACACAAATTGAAGTGATGTAATTACATAGGTGGACAGATATCTGTTAGATCTAGTTGTCAAAATGACACACATCATCTGAAACTGAAATAAGGTATATTTTTATTCAAAAAGTTTCAATAGATCTGAATAATAGATTTCTTTAAAGGAAAGACTAGGGTTGTATAAAAATACGACTAAGCGATATGCTATCGAAACAGTTTTTATGGAGATGACCACATTGTCGGCGAAATTATTTTATTGGAATTATTGTATCGTGGAAATAATTTTGAATTATCTCAAAGTGTCACATCTTACTTAAGAAAGGTACCATAAATCGGTAAAAGAAAATTCAAATCACCAGAATTACCCTTACAATAGTAATTTGAGAAATTTTGTTATTTACTTTGCAAAAAAGCAATCATAGAATTTTGAAGCACAAATGCTTATAAGTAAATTTGATTAAAATAATAAATTTGATTCATTGACTTTTTAATAATCTTAACGTAACAGGGCAATATAATTATTTATTTATTTGATATTCAGTTGAGGTAGAGCGAATTGAGGACATGAAAGAAGTGCTATTGTTTATGGCATATTGGCCTTTAAAACAGAAAATAATGAATAATAATCGTTAGAATAGTAGTCTGATTTTTATCAGTTTTTAATTATAGTCATAAATATTAATCGTAAATGACCAGCCTAATCTCTAATTATCATTTTAAATAAACTAAAAGAAAGTTAAATATAGGCTTCAGATATGTAATTAATCTTTACGTAGAGTGGTAGATGGTAAAGCAGTTATAATTTTTTGACTACTTTTAATATTTATATTAAAATTGGATCCATCTGAAAAAGATGAATAAAATATATTTTAAATAGAGGCACATTATGGCTGACTGCTTTTTCTTTTAAAAACTAGGCAGTATATGCGTTCGTGCTCGTCTTTGAAAATCGAAAACTAAATAATTTGTGAATGCTTTGTCTAACTAATGAAAATAATTTTTCAACAAATCTTTCTGAGGTTTCATGTATAAATGAAACTCTATAAGAGAGTAGGTAATTTAAAACCAAAATATACAACATTTTAAAGTGTTATTTTATCGATAATATTAATTAAACAACGTTATAATAAGAGAGCAATGGTTTTCAAAATTTTGTTATTGTCGATTTGCAAAGACTAAACTTAACCAAAGAATGTCTACAATCATCTAAACAACTACTTTAGGTATAAAGAGGCTGATTATGAAAAAACAAACTATTGTAGAGCTCTATTCAATTAAAATTGTTGAATGGTGAATTAATATAAATTGTTCAAAAAGAAGAAAAAGTCTTGTCTTAACTAAAATGCGTGAAAAATCGCAGAATTGACATCTGACTATATTAATGATCTGCTTAAAATATTATTATTATTAAACAAAGTAGCAATAAATTGCTTTACAAATTTGGTAATTTTCATTTTAAAATACAATAATAAGTGGAAGAGGAGAAGGCTGTTCATTCTTTATCTACGGTAATAAAATCTAATCATGCCAAAGGCTAAATTTTTATTTATAAAATTCCTTTTTTATTAAGAACAGTGCACGTTTGTTTATTTAAAATAATTCAGTTTTACCAAAATAAAAGAACAGTTATAATAGTTTATTTGTATTCAAAATGCATATGACATATAAAAAAATAATGCATTTGTACAATATATAAAGACTTTTGAGTAAAGTATAATATATATATATATATATATATATATATAACAATAACAAATAGTAATATTATTATTAATACTTAGATGTCTAACAACCTCTCTCTAGACATAGAAACCATCAATAATGTCAAACACGTAGGTATCACATCCAGTCTAGTCAATATTATCCCAGTCAAAAAATATAATTTGTCTTGCTTTAAATCAAGTTTGCGAGCTTGAAGTAAACACCAATCCCATTGTATTTAACCAGTCTTCGAACAACATAACAAAACTACCGCCATCCGCAACGCACTGACGCGTTTCGACCTTCCATGATCATCATCAGAGTACGACGGCAAACTGACTATCGAGGATCAAATCGCATTGAATATATATGGAAATCAAATTTAGATATGCGGCCCTCACCTCTAGCAGTCTCGCATACATTGAACGTGACTGGAAATGTCGGCTGCACAATTTCTATGCAGTCACGAACATTAACTGTTTGCAGCTTTCGCCACATATACATATATAGACAATACAATTTAACAATAATTGATTGCGCGGGTGGTGGTAACAATGCTTTAAATCAAGTTTGCGAGCTTGAAGTAAACACCAACCCCATTGTATTTAACCAGTCTTCGAACTTGATTTAAAGCATTGTTACCACCACCCGCGCAATCAATTATTGTTAAATTGTATTATTGTCTATATATGTATATGTAGCGAAGCCTAACAATTAATGTTCGTGACTATAGAAATTGTGCAACCACTTGTTACAGTCCAGTCATATCAAAGACTACAGAAGAATTGAAATTGTATATATCTAAATTTGATTTCCATATATATTCAATGCTTTTTTGTGTTGATCCTCGATAGTCAGTTTGCCGTCGTACTCTGATGATGATCATGGAAGGTCAAGCTACGTCAGTGCGACTAACTGTAGTTACTGTTGAGATGTAAATATGGGTTAATTTTTTCAAACTCGCAAACTTGATTCATATTGTTACCACCCGCGCAATCAATTATTGTTAAAATATAATTTGTCTTGTTATCACCGTGGGGCTCTGCTGCTACCACAAAACGGTACTTTTCTTTTCTATCTTGTGTCAGCACCATGGCTATCTTTCCCGATAAAAAATTGTTAGTCACAATTTCACTATTACATATTCCTGCCTCTGATTTGTGTCTTGATCTATTAAATTTTCAGACTAGATTGTCTCCGTTGCTGAATAAACAATTTATTATTATTTCTAATGTTATTATTATTACTTATTATTATTATTATTATTATTATTATTATTATTATTATTATTATTATTATTATTATTATTATTATTGATAGTTGTGATTGTAGTAGTAGTAGTATCATAAGTTAATTAAATCGGTACTATGTAACCTAAAATGCTTTCTTGATGTCATATCATAAAATATTTATAAGCAGTAGTTTAATTGACATTCAAAAATACATTGTAATGTATAAATTTACAATATCAACACAGCCAGTTCTAAGGCACACTCAAGGTTTACTATAACTCTTAAGTAATACAGATTATTTAATATAAAAATGTATTCTATCGTTTTCTATGTATATATAAGCGTGTAAAATTTATTTGATAGAAAGTAAAAGCATTCCAGAATTAACATGTATATTTTCTTCAACCATTGCATAGGTACAGTCGTTTTGGTCACATAGTTCTATTTAATTTCGGCGCTAAGACGTTTAAACGAAATCTTAGCAGAAGCCATAACTCTCCACTTGATTAGTATTTGATTGCATATTTCTTTTTATAGAATAAGAGAAAGACTGCTAGAAGTTTTCCTACTATATGAGATGAAACAACAGATAGTCCAGACCTTATAGAGTTGATATACGCCCATGTCTGTTGGTTTTGGGGAAATATTTTGATGCAATATCACAGCATTCAATCTCATAATGCTTGCAAAGTTACATATTTCTATCTACGAGTATAACTTTGTATTTTATTGAACAATAACATATATTACACAAATTTACTTCGGGAAACTTTCAACATATCTGACCTACCTTTTATTTTTGTTGCAAGTGGTGGCTGCATATTCCAAGATAGGCCTAATCTAAATGATAAACATATGTAGCTGAATGTATTTTAGTAATGCGTTTCAAATTATTATTAACGCCAATCTAATATTTGCGCATCCCGCAAGAATCTCTATATATTTAAACGAACATTTGGTGCGATGCGGATGATAGAAATTGCTGCAATCAAGGTAGCAATCGTGATGTAAATACCTAAACTTTTATGTACGTACATTTGAAAGTAAAAACTACGTGTTGTATAGTGCTGAAAAGGCAATTCATCCAGTAGACCGGTTTCGTCCTTATTAGAAACTTACCGCATACTGCCCAAAATTTTCTGCGGACTGGGTACATTTCGCGGCAAATTCTGAACAGTATGTGATAAGTTCCCGATAAAGACAAGTGGTGGAAATGGATGGTGTCTCTTCAACGCGCCTATTATAATCTATATATATATATATATATATATATATATATATATATATATATATATATATATATATATATATATATATATATATATATATATATATTAATTAGTAAATGACGTAAATTGAATAATTGCGACTTGGTCCTTTACTTCTGGTTGCAGCTTAATCTCGGAAACATCATTAGATACATCATCTGGCAGAAGGTAAGCATAATTAAATTGTATCAAAAAACAATCATTGATTGCGCGGGTGATGGTAACAATTCTTTCTTGCGAGCCTGATGTAAACACCATCCCATTGTATTAAGCTTGCATAGTTTTGCTGTTAATCACGAACTGGTTAAATTAATTATGATTGGAGTTTTGTTCAAGCTCAAGAAGTTGATTTAAAGGCTAAATAAATTCTGTCATAATTCATAATTTTAACGCCTGGGTATTTTATGCTAATTTTCACACCAAGTGATACTAAGTACCTACTCAGTACGTATAAATGTAATGCTACATTGTTGTTAGAGAAAATAATGTTCTTTGGGTAAATTGCGAAGATAATATTTAAGTCATCGATAAATATGCAAATATGACTCTTGAGGAACACATGCCACAACTTTTTAAATATGATTTCAAACATTATCTTACACGACCTAGAAGCTTTAAGAATTCCGTTTTAAACTTTTCAGAGCCTTGCTTTTGTACTATTAACTTCAACGAACATGTCTTTTATATAAATAATAGTTTGGTAGCATAAATATAAACTAATTGCCTCATAATCAACCGGTTGCCTTCAAAATAGCATCAAATACGTGTGAGATGAGTATAAAGGCAATTAATGCGTCAATATTTTTCTCAATAAGATCAATGATATGGTTCAGCATGGATAATGTCCGTGATGGTTAACCATCCTTCCGTAAATTCATGCCGCCTTGTATCAAAGTGTAGAGGTGAATTAAACGTGAATTCATTTTATATTTTTCGTAAACTTATTCTTAATAATGAAGAAATCGTTGAATTGAATCCAAAATTGTTGGCACTACTTTGGCTTCGAACATTTGGTGTTTTTCTTAGGTTAATTGTTGGTACATCGTCTGGTATTATTCCACCATTCAAGAGCTAGTTAAAAATTGAACAGATATATTAAAAATGATATATAAAAATAAAGAAAGATATCATTAGATATTCTTAAATGGTATTTTGCTTTTTTACTAATTGCCACCATTAAATTTGTTAGTCTGTCATAGACAAAGAAAATTTTCTCAGCGTGATTCTATATTTAATTTTCTGAACATTGATTAAATTGCCTAAGAGATCATCTGAATCGCATATAAATTCATTATCAAGTATATTTGTGTACAATAACATATATCTTCCTCTTTATACTTGCAATAATCATGCGAGTATGTCGGCAAGCTTTGGGTAATTTTTAAGTCCATTAAGTGTAATCATTTTGAGTCCTCTATTTATTGTCATTAGTACGGTGTCTATTTCATTATCTATCATATAAAGTTTCGGCTTTTTAATAATGTTAATCTGACATAATTTCACAAAATAGTCTATTTAACTCTTAACTTACAAAATTATCTATCCACGGTCTTCGTTTATTGTATCAACAAAAGACCAGTTTTAGAATAAATTATGTAATATTGTAGATACAGAGACAAAATAATCATCTGTGTTTGTGTGATAAAATCAGTCATAATAAAGCAATTAGCACAACTTTCTAAAAAGCTCTCAGTCAATTCTGGAGCATTTAGCATGTACATACAAAGGCGTAAAGCATTATAATTTTAGAGGAATTCTTCTATCCAAATATTATTTCGTTGCAATCTTGTTCTTTAATATAATAGCTGACTTCATCGCTGAAAACTAAAATGAACTGCGTCTCCAAATGCACACAATCTATACACTCCAAATTTATATTTAGCTCATTAATAATCTGTAGCCAATTGTGACCAACGGATAGGCTTGTTATTTCACAGTTAAGAAGTCTATTAAAGTCTCATAAATCCACATTATATCCTTGCGACTCAAATATAACTTGAAAATCCTTGATGGAATGGACATCGACAGTCACGCACGCATACAATGTTCTATAGACCTCAATTAAAATCTCCAAATTTATTTGAATAGGAATAAAATGAATAACGTATTATGATTGTTTTTATTAGTTTTGTATCGAACACAGATCCACAGTGTATAAGAGCTCCTCTGCCACGTTTGCCCAATAATCTTTCTCTTCGGAGCATTGAGTAAACTCATTTAAAATTTATGATCATTTATATCATTGTGTAACTATGTCTCAACGAAAATTATGGAACTTTAAATGCTGTTTATGATAAAGTTAGTTATCTTGAACTTTTTGTGTCTTATACTTCTAAGATTACCATAGAGTTCACAATATATTCATGTACATTTATCATCTATTATGGTCTTGTCTAATAAGACAATAGGTTTGTTTTTGGAGATCCTATTTTCGCTTACCAACATTATTCCACTCTTCACCCATTATTCTGACAAAATTTGACAGTTATAATGATCCTTGGTTTCTTTAATTACATTGTTAAGTTAGTTATCTCTTTTTGATGCAGCAGATTGTTTTTTAGTGTTATCGTTCCACCCTGGCTTCATTTGTCTTATTTGCAGTCGCTATATTTCTCTTTGCTTCAGCCAAATCTGTTTGGAGATATGCTTTATCACTTCCGCTAAAATTCTTTTTAAAGCTGCTTAATTGATCTAACTTTCGTTTTGACGCCTTCAATTGGTATATTTAGCAGGGCTATAATTAGTCGGATTAATACTGGTCTCGAGCGATCCGAATCCTTCACAATTCTATGGAATTTTATAATGTTTCAATATAGCTTGAGAATCGTTCCTCGATTAGATTAATTATTATTAAGTGTTCGTGTTTTTAGGACCTAGATATCACTTCAACTTCTTGAAATATAAAATTTATTCACCACTTCTGGTGCTTATTCGTTTCATTGCTTGACAACATATTCTATTTGTCCAATCTTCTCATTAAAAATAGTTTCCAGTTTAATATTTTGTTACTAAATTTCCTTTATACATGATTTTGCGACATCAAATGTTTTACCCATACAGTATAAAGTCACATTCAAAATTTTTTTCTATTCGAATTTATAAGATTTTTATCGTTAACTACGATTCCTGGGATATTTAACGCTCTGCAATAATTTTTTTTCAGTGTAAAAACTTAATTTCGTTAGAGCCAATATAAGAATCGTGCTTGTTCAACTTGCACATTTAAAAGTGGTGTAAACAGGTGAATTTTATTTTATTGGATTTTATTTCAGGAATATATCATCTACGGTGTATTAGTTCATGAAAGGAATTTTAGACGAATAAATAACTTTTCTCTTTTTAAAAATCGTTTGATCTCATCATTTCTACGCTGTTTCTTAATGCAAGATGATTATGCGCACGGAATACATTTCTCTTAATACTTCTTTACCGTTGCTTAAATGAAAGACGGGTGGTTAGCTAAATAATGTCGATTAATCTAGAATAGTGCTAATACATTTTGAAAATTCACAGGTTTTGAAATAATCATCAATTTTGTTGAAACATCTAATTAAAAATACACTATAAGTGAGATTATGTCTAAAAAAATTTGTAGATTTGCAGACGATTCAAATATTTCCTTCTAATTTATCTATAAAACATTTGACTTTTTACATAATATAATCTCAATTGATAATTTAGCTTCGCCTGAAAGCAAGTAGTTAGAAAATAAACACGTTTGTAAAATAACCTGTGTCAAATTTCAAGTTTGATTAATAAAATCTCAAAGTCGTGGTACCCAGAAGATTTATTTATCGCATGTAACGTCAAACTAGGTTACATTAAAATTATAGTAGTGTTATTTTACTTTTTTACTTTTGCGTGATTTGGAAAGTATTAAATACTTGAATAATTTTCAAAACCTGCTCTGACCAAATTATTGGATTTCATATTTCTCGCGTGACTAATTGACTCATTTGAAACAAGGCTAAATATGGCTAGTAGACTTCCTTTTTAGATTACAATTACTCAAATATTCTTCTTGAGATTTATTGATTTATATTTCAATCAACACGCCGATAGTTTTCATTAAATCTGTGCTCCGTATATCAGCAACACACCAAGTAAGGTTATGATAACTCGTCACTGAAAAAGAAGGAGTATTTACAATGGAATATCATTAAAAAATGGACTAAAAATAAATTTTCTTGATAAAATAGTTTCATCAATATAGCGATCGTAGGAAAATTCTTCAAATAACTACGTATGAATAGTAGTTAATTATTATAAGTATAACAGTAGTAGGGCTTTAAAAATGGTAAATTTTGCACGTAAAATGTGGCAACAGATGTAGTATCAATCATTTTTAATATAAATATTTAATTATTGACGATGATTTTGATGCTATGCATTGACTACCAGGATCAAAGTGACTTTTACCGGTACACCATATCTTGACATCAAATTTTTCAGGAATACGAGAGAACATCCTAATCTGTCACACAATTTCAAATTGCAAATTCAAACGGACGGCTTAAACGTTCAACCATCGAGAAGAAATTTCTGACCAGAGATTCTGCGCATTTCTACATAATCGATGTGCACATGCATAAACGGACCCTTTGATATGCCAAGTTTTTATAATTCGGTCCTAGTATTTCGCGAAAAACTACAAGTTTGACACCGGTTATATACTATTACCCAAGCCCTTACATCTTTCGACATATTTCGCCATACATATGTATTAGTGATCAACCGAGTTATAGCTTTAATCGAAGTGTGATTCAACTAATGCAGTAATCGATTTACTTTGTACCTTAATTTAAACAGTACATTCGATCTAGGTTGGATCCTGGGAACTTCAAATATTTAGCATTGATCTCAAATACTTTCACATGTCTACGTTGACTTCTTAGCGAACATAGCTACTAAAGGATTCACATTCTAAACTTCTACTATTTTCTGGTTAACATCATTCGAAGATGCAATAAAGCCGACAACTGGCTCAGACAGTGTCATTTCTATATCAATGTCGTGGGGACTGCTGGGTTTGTCCGTCACCACATTTTATTTCCTAAGATATGAGACATGGTAAAGTCAAATTTTGCTAGTCGTGTGATTTGTGAAATTCTCCGTCGAGAATAATTCATTTTGTTCATCTTACTTATTATACTTATCAGCTAATTATGTTCAGTCTATGCCGTAAACTGTAATCTGACCAAGTAGTGCTCAAAATGTAAGATTCACGTCTAAACCGTAAATTACTCATTTTCGTACTGCAACATACTACGAAGGCATTTTTGGCTAGCTCAAACGCCTTAGTCTAATTCACAGATGCTAATGTGGTAATTTCATTCAATTGATCTTTTGCCTTTATAAATTTTTCATTGCCTCTCTCTAAAAATGTGAAAGTAATACTTCTTGATCGTACTCATTTCACGCACCACATTTCGAATTAACGATCCCAAAATTCCAGATAAATCTAATACACATCACTGGTAATTTTCATTCTAAAAGATCTACGCAAATGTGAAAACTTCTTGGCCCTGGCACAACTTTTATTGCCTGGAACTTATCCTCCAGAATTTTACTTCTATTTCTAAAAATTAAATATCCAAGAAACTTCACAGTTGAACAACCTATCTTGCTTTTTCGTGTTTAACCACCAAGCAATGGAGTTCTACCTTTGACGAAACAAGGTCTAATTACTCATGGTTTTCTTCTCGAGATCGACTACATATGATGATGTCGGGTATATAAATTCCTAGAAAATGAACAATCCTGAATAACTTCCGATACAAAACACTGCAATTTCTTACTTGTATTCTTCAGTCCAAATATCATGAATAACATCTTGCGTGGTCCACATCCAGGATATCGAACTGCGGTGAGTTGTATAGACTCTGCCTCCATAAGTACTTGTCAGTACGCTTTCTGCACGTTCGGCGTAATGTATATTCAATATCCTACTATATATGTGAGCAAAGAACTCTGGTTCAGTAGAGTATACCAACCACCTTTAGTTACTAACTTCAATAGTCGATAATAATTACAGACCTTCCAATATTCCGGTTCGGGTTTAGGAACTTTCACTATGGGAAATGCTAAATTTTAATTTGAAATTTTACGACATCCGTCCTCACTTAATCGCTAAATTCTTTGATAGTGATCTGTTGCTTGCGCTGCGTTAATGGCTGCTCCTGAGCAAAATGTGTAAAGTTGTAACCAATTTGATTTGGAACACTTCATATTCTCAGCCATTCGCGCTTTGTACTGAACAGTTGAAAATGTTACTATGTGATAGTCAACAATTTCTGCTAAGTCCTCGGCGACTGACCTAAAACTGAGTTCCCAGGCTCAGTGTACGTCACTGCCTCCGTACTCTGTTCAATAGTCTGAATCTTCGAATTAAACGATAGATTGAAATGAATAAAATTATCCATCCTCATAATATTGGCTTTTAGATTAGAGAAAAGAAAATTCCACGCAAACGACGATTTATGCTCCAGGGACTCTGACAATTCATTGATGCGCTTTACCATAATTGGGCATCCATTGGTTGTCCATACCTGATAATCGAATGCGTGACAATCCTATTCCAATACATAAAATCGAACTATGCTTACCTTGGCACCCGTATCCATTGTTAATTTCAAACCACTTAGTTCAAACATAATGACGATCCTGTTGATTTTATATTAAGCAAACTTCTTGAGATCTACTTTAAAATGAAATTTAACAGCCTTACCGACAGTACCAGTGCGCATGTCCTCCATTGAAGCTTTCGTGCTTAACTTTGATGACTTCAAAATATCTATGATAGGCGCTCTTTAGAAACTTTCACATGCAAACCTTCCTACGGCTCCTACTAGTGGGCGTTCTACAAGATTATTGAAGAACTATGCATCGCTACTAATCGAAAGCTACCTATACTTCGGAGACTACCCAATCACGAAAATGTTCATCTATCGCCTTGACATTTTCCAAGCTAGGCGTGGTTACGACGCGAAATGCACAACTCGTGTGATCCTTGAACTCTATCACTGAAATCACTTCCACGTCACTTAGAACTCGACCGATGACCACAAGAATCTTGCATAACATTGCCTGAATTTTTGATCTTCTGTTTTGTGAAACACTTATCTCGCCGTAGATTACTAAGCTTATTCTCTAATGTAAATGGACATTTTGTAATTCAACGGAATTTATTCTCTTGGTACGACTCTGTTGTTAGGTCACATACCATGGATTCATGTAGTCGGATTTATTTTTGCAATCCTACGAACTTCTTTGAAAACTCTAATTCTATTTTGTCAATTACTTCAAATATTGTTCTCAATTCTCATTGAAATTTTGCTATAAACATGATGTTGAATACTTCTTGGAATATATCAGCGACCAAAAGAATTCGCATATCTGTCGTAAAATTCATATTGAAATTTGTATCCCATCTATTCCTGACGTAATAGATCAGTCTTTTGACTTGTCCTTTCGAGTTGATATCGCCTTTGATGCTCTTCCACTGAAACTTTAAATAAATTATATGGTTCCTTGTACATTAAGTATCTTCAGAATTTGGACAATTTACTCTTAAATTCTCTGGCTATGTCCACCTTTGACTTCATATAGTTTGATGCTATGATGACGGCGGTTTGCTCATTAATTGCTGATACGATTATCTTTAAATTACTTAACTGTCATTTGGATAATAGGAACATGATTTTTCAAGTTATTAATGCGCGACCCATATTAATTAGTGTTTGAACGGCAGAATAGCAAGGCCGATTTCATTTAAAATATTTTTTGCGAATTTTCAGACAAAGTTACTTAATAGTCAAATATGCACTATTTATAACGGCCTATAATCATTTTAGCAATCGATCCAAAAATATATTTCTTTAGAAATAAAATAACAAAAGATATGTATGATCTGCTTAGATATTCAATAACATTTGGGTCGATAATTAATTGTAGTATAACGCAAGCGTCAAAACTTGTTCATAGGATGGAGTTTGCCAATGTTTATTTTGATGATGTTGATAAAAATTATGTTTTCTATATGAATTCGCAGCATTAAGTCACAGACTCAGGTAAAATCTTTAAATTGACATCTTTTGTCGCGAGACATATCAAAAGTATAGATGGCTGCCAAAAGAAACCGATTACTAATAAAGTGAAATATAATATGACATACGACTACCAATTTATAAAGTTTGGATTAGTTCGATCTTAGAATATGTAGCTGCTACGTGGAATCCAATGAAAAACGGTTTAATTATCAGAATATAATATTTTCAAATGAAGATTTTGAAACATATAAGTTCTACGTTCTGCAGCATATATGGATGCAGACCACAATTCTCATCACTAAAAACAATATTGTATAGTATGCTGTGTTACTGTAAAAATTATATTCCAATTGAATCATAAGACGGATGTCTATATGACCCCCATAAAGAAGATTTATAGAGCAGGATCTTAGTATTGAAAATCTGCAAACACTACTCCTTTAGTGGGAAATCTTGCGGGAATACTCTTTTTTCAAAGATTAACCAAATTTTCAATCGATTGTCGAAAGGGCTTAGAGAAAAGCCCACTTCTAAAATGTTTTTAAAATTTTTATTTTCTGAACATGAAGAAAGATGCTTTACTAGAGATCAGTTTAATTTTGGGTTATAATGATACACTTAGTTAAAAGAGTTACAGGATTATTTTGCTATGTAATATAACTTATAGAGAATCTTTTTACTACTCACTTTATCCTATGGAACAAGCCCCTTTATTATATCAATTAATTTGTAACACGCGGCTCTGCGTTACAACCCAACGATGTTCAATTTTGACAAATATAGTTCTCTTTAAGGTCAAAAAGTCTAACTCTGTTTTTACATAATATTTCTCTTAACTGTGATTTAAGAAATAATCTCTGTTAGTTTCAAGCAGTTTTAATTGAGATTTCTTGATCTGCAAATTTAATCGTAATTAATAAGGTTTTGTTTAATAAATATACACACCCGCGCGCAATACGCCGGTAACATGTGTTTGATTATAGTGCCTCTGTGTTCAAATATTGGATTTATTTACTGTACGTGCATTAACCACATTTTACACAACTACTAACAGTTCAGTTATGATTCTACTCATCAGGATATCAGGTGTTTCTCAATCTCTATTCCAATACTCTATACTTCAATGGATTCATGTAAGTGAAGCACTTAAAGCCTAGCAAACAGTGAAATAATTATTTATGATGTTTTTAATGACTGTTTTTACGCGTTTTTACCATCAATTATCAGTGAGAATATTTACTGTGTTTCTTCTCATCCATTATTAGTGTGTTTAAACTAAATTGCTAATCATTCTGGATTTATATCATCGTACTTTTTCAATAATTTACATGAATTCATTACGATTCAGCCAATTGTGTCTCTAGTGATTACTTGTACATAAGATATTCAATTTTATTGACCATATATTATCTTCTTACCGTCTAGAGCACGGACTTTTTGGATTAACTGTGAATTGATTCATGTATTGCAACATAACATCAATAAATTTCTGATAACATGGATGAGTCTTCTTACTTCGCCCGTCGGAAAAAGTTCAAGGACTAATTATGGATAGGTTAGGGATAAGAGCCACCATGAAAATGTAGGAGTAGGATATTATTACTAAATAGACAGCTACCCCGCAAAACCTATTACAATAACTGCAAAAACCTCCTACAAATTAACTATATTTAATATGAAGCAATTGCTTGTTGCTTCTCTTATATACTCATAGATAATGCTACTTTCGAATTATTGGACATAACAGTATTTGTTGAAGAGATTTATTATTATTTCTAATAGCTCTTTATGATTTGTATATTGGTTAAATGACTCTCTGCTTCATATAGTATCGTAGAAAATTATCTAAAATTAAAATAGAATGGTAATTAATTATTATAAGAATATATTTTTATCCGTGTTCAACTGAATGTTATCGTCTTTCTTTAGGTATATATTGTCATTTGTACATTACATTTAATTCATCATAAGTGGATTCAATCCAAATGAATAGTTTTAATTTTAATTCTAATTCTACCTATTCTTATATTTATATTAAATATTTTTCATTTATTATTGGGCGTAATGCAGCATCAGGTGTGGTTTTGTTTTGTGTTATTTTAGAATTTGAGTTCAGTATAAGATTTTTCTTTGGATTTAGTGCTCTTTTTACAAAATTGTTGGTGTAATTATCGCATTAATTCGTTGGATAATAAAATTTCCCTCAATCTACTGAATTAATTTTACTAATTGCATTATGTATCTGTACAATGTGATTTTCATACTTTATATTGTAAATTATTTTATTATTCTCTTTTACGTCGGTTTGTCTCTTGAATGCCAAATTTAGAATCTCCATCACTATGAATTTGAAGCCGCAATTTTCAGTTGACACTTCAATCCCAACACAAAAGCTGAATTCAGAAAGCAATTGGCCGAACATTTTACTGTTTTAGCGCTCCTGAATCAGGAGTTTACTGCTTTCAATTCGCAGTGACATCTATTATGCAAATCTGACAATATCATTAATGGGAAGGCATGAGAGTTTCCTATACGCAACTGCAGTTAGCGTGATTTAATCTTCTGTTCTCTGCACTCACCATCTTCTAAAGTTACACTTAATTCAGATATGCTTTCGACTTTGGGTGAAATATTTTACTATATATATAGGGTAATTCGTTCGATAATTAAACAATAATTGATTGCACGGGGTGATGGTAACAATTCTTAAAAAAAACGTTTGCGAGCTTGAAGTAAACACCAGTCGTCGAACAACATAACAAAACTACCGCTATTCGCAACACACTGACACGTTTCGACCTTCCATGATCATCATCAGAGTACAACGGCAAACTGGCTAGCGAGGATCAAACGGCATTGCATATATATGGAAATAAAAATTAGATATTCGGCTCTCACCTCAAGTTGTCTTGAATACATTGTACGTAACTGGAAATGTCGGCTGCACAATTTCTATGCAGTCACAAGCATTGGCTGTTTGTAGCTTTCGCCACACATACATATATATAGACAATACAATGAAACAATAATTGATCGCGCGGGTGGTGGTAAAAATTCTTAAAATCAATTTTGCGAGCTTGAAGCAAACACAAATCCTATTGTATTTAACCAGTCGTCGAACAATATCACTGACGTTAAATTTGTTATATTGTGCGACGACTGGTTAAATACAATCGGATTGGTGTTTACTTCAAGCGCGCAAGCTTGATTTTAAGAATTATTACCACCACTCGCGCAATAAATTAGTGTTTCAATGGATTATTGTCTATATATATATATATATATATATATATATATATATATATATATATATATATATATATATGTGTGTGTGTGTGTATGTGTGCGTAATTATAAAATCATTGAGAATATTAGGTCTACCGGTATGCATCAACATGTCACGAAAGCTAGGTTTACTATAAATAAGACGTACTTCAAACTCTTTTATTCAACTATTTATCTTTTGTAAATTATGAATATCAATGAATTTTAAGCTCGTGATTTTTAATGTACTAATTGAGCAAAGATTCACGCTATATAATGAAAACAATGTCATTAATTCCTAAAACTTTCCACCGAAACAACTTTTTGTACTCAATATTTCCATTTTTTACAAACTAATATGTGTGCAGAATGTGTCTGTTCTATATGATCAGTTATATCTATTTGTTTAATCTTGTTGGTTTCGTTATAGTCTATTTTTTGGTTTTATTGCCAGATCTCTCAATACACTGTTTTATATTGGTACTCCAATTTTTTAGTAGTCGCCAAATCAGTTGACTGAGGTTACGTGCTGTCATCTGATGCTTTTGATCATTAATACGCAGAAATTAGTTTTGACTTCATAGCAATAGTCAATTTGCTTTGCCGGAAGATTTCGTTCCTACTTATATGATTTAAACGTGTAGATTTCATGAAATTATCTTATTTTTTTAAAGTATATATAGGTTTACCGGCTAGCTTGACCAGTACTGGTCTCTGTCATTCAGACGTTTTGCTACGCGATAGCACTTCAATATGTCATTTTCCGTCGTCTTCTTTATAATCTTATTTAACGTTCTGACAACACCTGCGGCATTATTTTCTTCAAAGTTAAATAGAATTATCTGTTCTTCAATAATAATGATCCGCGTCACTATTCTGCTAGTGGTAACATTCACTATGTCATCTCAGGATTTTTAAGCTGATTTCAAAGTACATTTATCATTTGGCAATACAGTTGGCTAAATCCATTGCTTCACATCCCGCATTAAGTTACCAATTTTCTTATTCAATTCAGCCTCCAGTCCACTGTTATGGTCTATAAGATCTACGTACCGTTATTCTTGTGATTCCCTTTCTGCCCTAATTTCCTAATTTTCATCGGACAAATTGCGTACAGATTCCTTGATTTTAAAGTTTACTTTATCATTATTAAAATAAGTTGCAAAATTAGCCATTTATATTTTGATTAGGCCTATCAAAAATTATGCAGCTGTAACGTGAAATCAAATTTAAGAACAGTTTTTTCAAACGTGGTATTTTCTGCACATTAAAAACAGGTTAAATGTATTACTTCGGCATTGAAAGGCATATATGCTTTAAAACTACGGTAAGTTTCTCTACAATTATTATGGTTTAGAAAGTTTTATTACGATATAAATATATTCTACCTGAATAATTGGCAAGGATATATATATATATATATATATATATATATATATATATATATATATATAAAAGGATAAAGCCCTAATTATCACCGATTAAAACGCCAATGTTGGGAATGCATGCAGGTAAACTTTTTCCTTCTAAAATGTTTTCAAACTACAATCCATTGCTACGAGGCTACGAAATACGCCTCACACTATAATGTCTTTCAAAATGCTGTGTGAAAATATTGAAACAATATATAACAAGAATAATCCGTTGAACTTAGATTTCGACAGATATTGTGATTGGATGTGCAAACTTTGTCGCTAATAATTCAAGTCGCACAATTTTTATAAATACATTTACAGTAAAAACATTGTACTTTGCCATTATTGTAATAAATATATCACGATTTTATTTAGAGCGCGTGGTGATAATACGAAAGTGTGTTTATTTTGTTTTTTATTTATATTATTTTATTTATGTAATAATTAAGCCTGATTTTATGTCTTTCTGTATATATTTATGCAATGTGTTATCTATTATTAAGAAAAACTTGACAGAACATGTGTAGTTTGAATCGAAATAACGAAATGCTATTCTTTGCTTTACTTTTTTATTATTATCGATATCAATAATAATAATAATAATAATAATAATAATATTTGGTAACTAAGGCTATCTGGCTCAACAATTAAAAAGATGAAGATAAAATTCAAAGTTAGGGTTTTACACAGTTTGGTAAATTAGTGATTAGCTATTGTTTATCATTAATGATAAAAAGGGAAATGTTAGAAGTTGAGAAAGAAAAGTGCTTTCAGTAAAATAAATTTCAAGTGACTAGGATAAAGTCGATTTGAATAAAAGCTTGCAAAAAACGAAGATACTAATGCTCTGTACAAGATTTGCTAACTTAAGTGGAGCGACCAACCGAGTACCTTACTATGTCCTCCAGTGCATCCTATTGCGTCCTTAGTCAAATCCTGAGTTGCTTATGCGGTTATTTTGCTCAACAGATTTTTCAACCTCTAGAAATTCTCCTTATCATCTCGTCTAAAATTGGTAAGCCACGTCTTTTTAATCACATTCATTTCAAGCACCAAATGTCGAGTTAACGATCCAAAAATTTCAACTAAGCCTGGCATAAAATGGCGGTAATAAGTGACCATCCGCAAAACTCCATACATTTCGTGTATATTTCTGGGCTCGGACAGCAATTTTGATTGCCTGGACCATATCCTCCAATGATTAATTCGTCCCTTCCCCATGGGAATTAAATTTAAAACGAATTTTACAACTGACCAATTGCACTTTCTTATTTCGTGTTTGCCCACTTAAACATAAAGTTCCAGCATTGATAGCACTTTGTTCAAGTGACCCCGATTTTCTTCCCGAGATTGGTTGCATTTGATGATGTCGTATATGTCCACTTGAGAAAATGTAGAGCCCTAAATAATTTCCTCCGCCAGACACTGGAATATCTGATTTGCATTCGTCAATCTAAATGCTATTAATAAGATCTCGCGCTGTGTGTAATGTAGATTTTGCCTGCATAGGTACTCAATAGTACACTTTCTGCAGATTTAATGTAGTATAAATATCATGCCCCATTATAGCCTTGACCCGAGTTCTTTGGTGCGGTAGCGGATACGAATCATCTATCGTAACAGAGTTCAATATTCGATAACTACCAAATATCCTCAATTTTTCCCATTCAATTTTGCGAACTATCACCATTAGAAAGGCTAAATAGAAATTTAAACGCCACAAAATTCCTTCCATCTTTATTATTAAAATTTTTGAAAGCAGACTCTCGCGTATGCTGCGCAAAATGTTGAGCCTTAGATGAACAGTGTAATACTGTTATCATCTCGATTTGTTGTTATGCTAATGTTCTCATTCCATTGCGCTTGTCAATGAACAGTTGAAACACAAACGAATGTTTCCGACTATCTCCATTAAGTCATTGGTGACGACGGGTCTGGGTAGGCGAACTGACCCAACCACTGAGGTCCCCGTCTCAGTATACATCAAAGCCCACGTGCATTGTCCTATGGTTTGGTCATTGGATTTAACATCAGGGCAAATGGATAAATATCCATCTAAATAATGTTCTCTTGTTGTTGTTATAGACAGCATATTCCACGAGATTACTTCAGAACAAAATTTTAGATTATTACCAAATGTGTTACTTCGCATATCTTCCATATAAGCTCTAGAGCCTCATTTTGATGATTCCAAGTTACCTCTCATAGGCATTTAATGGAGCCTTTCATATGCAACACGTCCTATGGTCCCTACAACTGGGGTTCTACGTGTTTTGTGGCGAGCTACACCTTGTAACTAGAAGAGAGAATCCTTTCAATTGGAGCCCCCCGACCGTGAAAAGATGCATCCTTCGACCTGACATTTTCCAAGCTCGGCATGCGTCCGATGCAAAATGCAACATTCGCGTGGTCCTTGAACACCGTCCCAGGTTTCACCAACCTGTCATTTTGTACTCGCCGCTTATTACAAGAATAAGACCTACCCCTACTTTAATTTTTAACCCTGTAGTTAGTAAGTAATTTATCTCAACGTTGGATGCTAAGCTCAATCTCTAAGTTCAAGGACCAGTTTGAGATTCGTTGAAAGTCATGCTCTTGTTACGAGTCTGATGTTACGGAACATGCCATTGGTTCCTATTTTCTGAGCACCTTATTTAGTGTCTTTACATTTTTTTAACTCTATTTTTTATGAAGTAATTTATTCATCGAAATTGCCTCTTAATTTTAACGACAATTCTTTCATAAATATACCATTAACAACTTCTGAGGAGATATTAAACCCAAAATATTTCGCAAGTAATCAGTCGTTAAATCCTGACGACATAGGTCAGACATTTACTCTGTTCTTCCGATTGGTATCTCCTTTGAAGCTCTTCCATTAAAAGCTCAAATGAATTCTATGATTCCTTATTCATAATACACTTTATGAATCCAGAAAATTTAGTGCTAATTTACACTTGAATTGACTACGGGCCGAGAAAGTCATTTCAATGGGGTCGATAATATTTTTTACTTTGAAAAACATTTTTGCAGCTTCATCCCAAGCAATGTGGTTGACTGGTCTGTAATTAATGGCTATCAATTTTAATGCGAATAGCGCTGTCACAATTTTTGTAGAGGCTTTTCGGTCACAATCCAATAAAAACCTAATGATGCAAGATTCATATTTGCAATATTACTAGAATAGTCACTAAATTTAAAACAAATACATTCTTCGTTTATTTTAGCACCTTCTCTTCGATTGACTTTCCAAAGTCCTTTGTTTAAATGTACCGTATCATCACACTTAATGCTGTATTCTATTTCATCAATATAAGATATGTTTCGAAGTATTTACTCAAACATAGTGTGAACGCTCATCGTCTCACTGTTCGCCACATTTAATCTATAAATAATTGAAGAACTTAAAACAGAGAAACCAATCAGTTTATCTCTTTGCAAATCTGTGATACTTACTGATATAACAGATTAAAATATTTATTTGTGGTAAATTCAGATTTAATAATAATAATGCATAAAACTTTAAAAATACACGAAACCAGATAGGGCTGTGCTAAAAGAAAACAAGGGCGTCACCATGCAACTTAAGAGAAATCAAAATTGATTTTTAAGTGAAAAAATGTAAAACGCAAACTTAAAATTCAAACAACGAAAATTAAAAAAAAAGAAGTTTATTTCGTAAAAGATAACTGTTTTTAAGAAACAAGTTGTAAATACAAATGTCGAAAATTAAAAATGGATTCATTTATATATTTTAAAACGTTTGCCTCCACAATGTTTTGAAATAAATAACTAACAAATCTTTATTTGGCAACAAAGTCTATAACGACATTTTGCAAAAAAATAATAAATTAAATACGCTGGACCAATGAGAACGTGCGCTTCCGTAGACCAATTAATTTCGACTTTGAATTTATATAAGCCCAATGCACTTATCACACAATACACTCTGTTCTGCTGGCTGACTACAATGGTTTTTGCTGTCTCTGCTGCACGGACTATCTACATCTGCTGTTTTACTGGCGTATACCACACTGTGATACTAATTCGGCTAATCGTCAATTACGCCAAAATTCATATCGCTACGCATCCAGTCAAACGTAATCGATCATTTGTTAATCGAATTCTAAGCGTGCTAGATATTTCTGTGTTGCCAGAATCATTGATTATGACTAATCGAGACCTACGAACTGCAATTTATACATTCCGCTTTGTCAATTCTACTTTTTTACGTGCTTCTGCTCAAAGGACTACTAGCTCAAGAACAAGAAATTTAAGAGTTAATTTCTGGAAGGACTTCTGGGCATTCAAATTCTGCTAAGACTCACAAACTCACACGGTATTTTGTGGTGAATGACCACATGCCATATTAAGGGCCAACAACAGTATGGCACTCAGGAGCCATTTTGTTTTATTAGTTACTTAGCACGACACTTTAGCTGGAAACTTACAATGATGACTGCGCCAGTATAGACGAGAAGAGAAACTGTTGTGACCTCTATACCAAATTTGTTCTAATAATACATAATAATTAAACAAAATTTGAAACTATTAAAAAACTTTCGGATGAAAAATATTGGTAAAACGCAAATTGCAGACGTCTGTATATTCAATACGTAAATTATCAGATTTTATTACTGAATCATATCGTTTTTACGAGCCTGCTAATTCTGTGACACAAGTTTGGAATATTGCAAGTAATTCTTCCAAATCGAGTTAACGGATTCTGTAGTTGAACCCTTAATAATAGTTTGAATTTCGTCAAGCCACAGATTAAATCTACAAACTTATTTAGCGGCGGTTATTTTCGTGTCATATTCCATCTTTCCAATTTTTAGCATCATTTATTAGGTGCAGTTTAGTCATGTTGGCAAATTTATTTACCAGCGGCAATTCTGCTCCAAATACCGTCAGTTCAATCGGAAAAAGCTGTTTCAGTAAGCGCTTTGTTATTTGCTATAAAATTTAAAGGGCATAAATTTTTCAAAATGCACTATTTAGTTAAGTCCCTTTAGGTTTTTTCGTTGTGCTCAATTTAATGTCCTATAAGCTACCTTCAAACATGAATATCCTCCTACCTTAGTTAGCTCAGCTTCCTTCCGTCAGTCTCAAATCTGATGATGTTACGCCATTCTGTTTAGAGAGATTTATTTCGGATTTGACTAAAATCTTTGAAGGATATGTCATTGTCAAGGCATAAGTTTATGAAACCGTGGATCAACATCTACGTACAAATCTGATATATCAGTACAATCGACAGTAGATAATACATCGATCCTTTAGTCAGAACTCTCCAAAGAATTGGTGCTTTAATATTTTCTTTAAATCGAGGTTGCGAGCTTGAATTAAACACCAATGCAATTGTATTTAACCATTCGTAGCATGAATGACAGTTTCTTTTCCTGGATGACCAAAAATCACGTTAAAGAAACAGTGCATATTCTTCACGTATAAAAGTGATAATCAACATTCAAAAGACCTTAGATGCAGTAAACGTAGACACTTTTCGTCTGAATAGACTTAATATCGAAGACTGTACAACCAATAATGTCATGAACAAAGACCAGCCTACTTGCCTGTATGTCCTGACCAAGCAACTTAATGAACTTTTGCCTCATCCAGTTTTTAAAACCGAAGAGAATTTCATCAAAGACAGAGGTGCAGCAGTTTCTGTTCTCAAGAGTGAATCCATTGTCGAGATCATTTTAGGGGTTCTGCATGCAGCGTCTACGGAAGAGTCCAATCCCACTTATGGTTTCCGTAATCGCTCTCATAACATAGGTGTACGACGTGAATTTTCTCACAACTTCATCGTTTCCGAGATCGCGCACAACGTTATGAGTCTTAATTTATTATTAATATATCGACTAATTGTTGATCTTGTTAATCAAAAGGGCATTGATCTCTCCACTGGACTTGAGTTAAGTTTCTGGACACATGTCTCTAAACATTTGGAATTACAGGTCATACAACCATCTCCAGTGACGTCGATTACTGTTAGACATATCTTAATGATATGGACTCTCATGCCAAGCACCTAAGAAATGTCCTATTACACTTAACAGATCACATACTCAAGATCAACTGTGACAAAATACAAATCGCAACTAAGTCCGTTGATTGACAAGGGCATCGTATCAAACCTCACGTTAACCAGACTTTGCTATCTAAGACCAATTCGATAAGAAAGTTCCTAAACAAAAGGATTGAAAACCTACAATCTATTATTCTTCAAATGATGAGGAATTGCTTCGTCAATCCATCATCTTGTAAGCAAATGCTATTATGCTAACAAATCAGGACTTCATCGATTTGTTCTACACAAAACGAATACTTCTGAATTTGCAATTAGGGCGAACATGGAATAATATATCGACGGAGTTCGATAGCTTATTAGTTTTTAATCGTGTAATCTACAACTTTTGGTCAAGAATACCCCCGATCTATGACACACTGCGTCACTTTATTAGCATCATGAGCAGTGGCAGATTTGTTGTATTTACAGATCATATACCAATAGTTATCTTTCTAGGAAAAGTGACTTCAATTGTTGCAAATTACACTAGCAGAGTAGATAGACAGCTGTTACGTTTTAGTGAATGTCTATTGGACATTTTTAATGTAAAAGGTAAACAAAACATTATTGATGACGCACTTTTACGGTCAGATATCTCGCTACAACCAACTTCGTCTTCGCCACACCCGATCAACTCTGTAACTCTCAATGAGCTAACATTAAAACAATCTTTTCTACAAACAGAACAACGTGGTCACACTTACATAAAAAATCATTTGCTCGTCATCCTCCCAATTTTGTATGATGATTCTGGGAAAGTTTTCCTATTGTCTACCTCAAGGGTAAAAAGTCCCACAAGCTATTCTTCCACACCAGCTTCTAGAAAAGAGTTTTTGGACTGCATTAACTCTATTTTTTATCCAGGCAGTACGTCGACTGTCAGACCGTTTCTAGGGTCATAAACGCAGGCAGAACGGTCCACGATTGGTCAGTGAATGTGTTATATGCCAAAAGAATAAAATCATCCGGCACACTCAATCTCAGGTAAAACATAGTTCATCTGACTCAGATTCAAGTTGTCGCTATCTTTAAACCATGATCGATAGATTCACCCGATAGACTGTAGCGTTATCTCTTTGCATCATTTCTGCGGAAAAAGACGCTAATGTTTTCATCTCTGCATTGTTAGCATATTGTAATGTTTATATTGAGGCTGTTACTGACAGAGGTGCATTAACCGGGCTTGTTATTAGCAATTTTCACTTCTCCTTCTCTGAACTACGTGTGGTTGTTGTCTCGCGTCACAGTGACTGTTTGCCTACGCTGACTTCTGTACAAGTATCATTTACGCTGTATCACCTAGTCACTGGGATTTTCTGTCACGCCAATCTTTTTGCTGCATAAGTAGTTTTACGGATCGATCATCTTTTTTATTGGACCTCTACATGTACCAGCCACCACGATGATGTCGCAGATCTTCAACAAGACAATTCTATGGTTTCGACGAGACAACGGAGAAACACCAGTCAGTCAACCAGAAACAGCCTCAAGTGTCTAGGAGTACTTCTAGACAATGCAACACTACGTTACATTCTTGGCATTTGCAGGACAACGAAATTCCGGATCTAATAAGAGCCACACACAGTAACTTTATCTCATTATCCACGACTCCTGACTTTTTTTATAACGTCGCACGGCATTTACAGGCAGCAGGGTCGTTCCCAAATCGGCGTCCGGGCCAGGATCCTGAGAAAAGTACTGTTTCTAGACTTGTTTTTATATCACAATACATTTGACATAAATACAATAAACTGTGTTATTATCGTGGCAATACAGTAAATCGACGTTAGCATACAGAACCTTCCTTTTCTTCACCCTGTTTGTGAATCTTTCTCAAGTTAAAGTCTTTCAGAATTTTTTGTGTTGGGAAGTAAATTGTTTTTGAGGAAAAGATTTCTGTCGTTCAAAACATTTCTCTCCTACGTACAAACTGTGCTAAACTGTGGTAGCCGATTTGTGATTTTGTGAAAGCACATTTAGTCTGCTAAATCGCACAAAACTTTACGCTTGTGAATACAGATTTGGATTCTGATATTGGGGAGCAGATTTCTTCAGTTTTGTTGCATGTGTCGAAGCAGATCTCGTCAGTTTCAGCTGTGAAAGCAGATTTTGGTAAGCGCTTCGCTATTAGTTTAAATTTTTCTAGGGTACTTATGTTTTAATACTTTTCTTTCTATATATATTTAAGTCCATTTATGCTTTTTAATGCCGTATAAGACTTTTTCCCAAGCTTAGTGTCCATCTTCCGTTCTCAAATCTGATGATGTTAGGCTATCCACTTTGGAGAAATTTATTTCAGATTTGAGTTAAATTCTTGAAAAAATCGTCATTGAAAGGCCACATGCTCATAGACTCACTGACCAACACTATCTAAATCATAATAAATGGCAATCGAGAACACCTTGGTTATTCATTCGATATTCTCAGAAAGATTGGTGTTTTAGTCGCCAAATTATTTTTATAATTTTCTAAGTTGCCTGCATTGTTTGGAGAACTTACCAAACGTATGCCAGTTTCCTTCCTTAGATATCCACAATCAACAACAATACAGTTTTGTTTCTTCACGTACAAATATTCAAACAGCTACAGCTGTAGATTATGTTGATTCCTTCCGTCTACGCAGAATTTGCCATAGAGAGCAAACTGATCTCCGGCTACGGAGATCTTTTTCAATGGAAAGAACGTCACACGCGTTATTGAAAATCAATATGTCAAGTGAAAATTTTAGTTTAAACTAGCCCATTTATAATTGTTGATAGATCTCTTGAGCATAACTTGTTTTTTTACTAGGTAAGTGTATGCCAATTTGGTTTGTGTATATGACTGCATGTGACATATTGATTGTCAATGAAGTGCGTGAAAAGCTTTCCATTGAAAAAGATCTCCGTAAACGTAGATCAAAATATCTGGAAAAATCAGGAAGACAGCGAATGCAAACAACTCGGAACGCAAACCGAGAATAAGGTCAATAATCTTTTCCCTGTCGTGCAACATGTTTTTTTTCAAAACTAGCCTACCTGTTTCTATGACCCGGCCAAACGGCACAACGAATTTCTGCATCTTTTTGATTTCAGAACTGGCGAACAATTCATCGCAGACACAGATGCAGCAGTTTCAGTTCTGAAGGGTAATGCAATGGTTTAGATTTTTCTAAGCATTTTAATTGCAACAGCTGCAGAGGAGCCCATACCTATTTATGGCTGCCGGCATCGCACACTCAACATAGGTTTACGGTGTGAATTTACTCACAACTACATTGTCGCCAAGGCCAAACACAACATAATAGGCCTTAATTTCCTGTTCAAATTTTGGCTTATTGTTGATCTTGCCAATCAAAAGATCATCGACCCCACCACCGGACTTGAAAAAAGTTTTTGGATACTTGTATCCGAGCGTTTAGGTTTACAGGTCATTCAGCCAACCACAGGGCATCACTCAGCAGATATATCAGCTGCTCTTCGCAAACACAAGTCGTTTTTTGATCTCAGCAAGTCAGAACTACGAATCTCCACCACGATGCACAATATCATCACAGCAGGACAACCTCTTGCACTCAAGAAGCGACCACTGGCCCCTGCTAAACTGAAAGCTGCCCAAGAGGAATTTTTAAGACCATTGGATGAGGAAATCATCAGACCATCGAAAAGTTTATTGGCGTCACCACTGCTCTTAGTCTACAAATCAAACGGATCGTACGGAGCCTGTAAAATTTGCCGCAAGTTAAATTCATTGAAGAAATCGTATGCATAACCTATTCCCAATATTAACATCTTACTTGAAAAAAATCAGCGGCCGCAATTTTTTCTCAGTGATTGACCTCAGACAAGCCTACTACTAAATCCCGGTAGCGCCAGAAGATAGTGAAATAACTGCGGTCATTACTCCATTTAGCCTTTTTGAATATATCTTCATGCCTTTTGGAAGCAAGTATGCAACAGAGACATTTCAAAAATTCATGGACAACATACTTCTCGATGACGTCGCATACTGTATGTGGTGTTCAATGCAGACTTAGAATGTCATGCCAAGCATTTTCAAAATGTCCTCTCACACTTATTCAACCACGGACTTAAGACCAGTTGTGACAAGACACAGATTGCAACTACATTCAAAGAATTCATAAGACATCGTATCACGCCACGAGCTACTCAACCTTTGTTGTCGAATGCAAATTCAATCAAGAATATCAAGTCACAGAAGACTTCAAGTGTGCTGCAAAAAATTTGGGAGTTCTTAAAAAAACAATTTTATCCGTTGTGTAGGAACTTGCAGAATCGAAAAGGACTTAGCAAGAACTCCATCATTTCTTGGTCATCTGAAGACGAGGAATTACTTCGACTCACCATCAACACGTTACCAATGCAACAATGCAAACGCATCCAGATTTTTAACTACCATTTCTATTCACGACATATGCTTCTGAGTTCGCTAATAGAGCCACGTTGGAGCAAGAGATCGACGGAGTTTGGAAGCCTATTAATTTTTAATCGCGTGCTGTAAAATCAGTAGAAACAAGATACAACACTTTCGGTCGAGAACTCCTCGCCATCTACGACGTAGTGCGGCACTTTATCAACAACATTGGCGGCAGCAGATTTGTTGTTTTCAGTGATCATGCGCCATTAGTTTGCGCTTTTCGAAACGCGACTTCAACTGTCGCCAAATACCATGCCAGAATGGAAAATCAGTTGTAACTTCTGAGCGAATGACAATTCGACACCATTCAAGTCAATGTGGAACAAAACTTTCCAGGCCAGACGCCTCGCGACAACCACTTTTGCCGTCGCCATTCACAGTGAACTACATGACCCTCAGGGAAGCTGCACTAACGCAATCCCTTCTGCAAACAGAACAGCACGGTGGCACTAACATTCAAAGATCAGTATCCTGTCACCCCAACATGTTCGTATTCCGTCTCTGGGATGGCTTACCCATTGTTTACTTCACTGGTACGCAGCCCAACAAGCGAGTTCTGACGACCAGCCTGCAGAGAAAAGTTTTCAACTCAATTCACTCAATTTCTCACCCAGGAAGTAACGCGACCGTCAGATTTCTTGCAGATCAATTCTGGGATCACAAGCTCAGGCAGAACGCTAAACGATGGGTTTCCGAGTGTGCCATTTGCCAGAAAAACTTGATCAAACGGCACTGTCGTTCAAAGTTGCAACATTTTCAAACCACTTCACGCCTAGCCACAGTCCACATCAACATAGTTCATCTGACAAACGTTCAAGGTTTCAGCTATCTTTTAATTATGATTGATAGATTTACGCGATGGCCTGCAGTATTACCTCTTGCCACCATTTCTGCAGAAGAAATCACTAACGGTTTTATCTCTGTGTGGATATCCCATTATGTTGTTCCCAATGAGGTTATCACTGATAGAGATACTTGCTTCTCAACGGATCGTTTCAAAACCACTTTTTCGTTCATGGGATGCACCTTACGACAACATGTTTACGATGCAGCTTACCATCCCCATTCTTACGGTTTTGTAGAAAGAATAGTTAGGAAACTCAAAGCTGCTTTGGCATCCTCGTACTTTAATGACAACTGGATCGATACACTACCTTTAGTTCTACTTGCCATGCGTTCACATACAAGCTAATCTATTAAAACGTCTGCGTCAGAACTCTTGTATGGCACGGATCTACGCCTGCCTAGTCAGCTCCCAGGTCTACTACCCGCGCAGGATGACTCACAAGTCGAAGCTACCTGCATTCGACTTCATTTTAGTAACATGTCTGAACAGCAGCCGAGACATTCGCCTTGTTCAGTTTTCATTCACCCACACCTCCACAACTGCAAGAGAGAACTCGTTCGTAACGACGCAGATTTTTCACCTATACAAACAAAGTATCGCGGAGCTTACTCGATTTTCTCAGGCAGCCGAAATACTTTATTAGCATCGGTAGGCATAGCCAGGTTGTTACCGTTTAACAAACTGCCTGATCCTGGAAATATACGACCTTCTACGCGCGTCTCAGGCTCTATCTGCCTACAATCTCAACCTAGCAATAGATTGCTTTGCATAACACAATACTGAAAATATGTTTTTTTTAGTTTTTGGTTATTTTACGTATCAAATGTTTAACTATATTCGCACCACTTGCGCCTTATGCCACGCGATTTGAATTCTATGGATCCAACTTATTCATTTAACTTTTCTTACACTCGTCTCACGTGATATAACCAGCTGTTTATAGTGAACAATTGTGTAGCATTTTTGAACTGTTCCTTTGTATTATACCATCTCTGCGGCAATGTTCGAGTACAAATTTTGTCGTTTTCTAAGTGAGTCTCAAGTATATATTTTTACATTGTACTGTTGTAACGTGTGGCTCACGTCTGAACTCACACTGCCTATTTTAGTATGACCAGCTACTTAGAGCTAAGGCCTTGTGTAGCAACATTAATTAATCATCGGCTTCATATCATGGTACAGGCCACTTTCGATGCATATCTCAACTTCATCAGTTGCACAGTGCACACTACGAATTCCATGACCACAACGTCGAGCACACACTAGCTGCTTTGGTTGTACTCAAACATATTGACGTCGATCCAGCCTGCCCAGTAGCAATCTACCTTGTAGTTCTCATGATGCGACTCTCAAAACCTTATAATGCTCTATTTTGCAACACACGGTATGGCCGGCCCATAAAACTAACAATTTGTGTAGCAATTCCTTGTGGTTATTTGGCATCATATCATTTTTGAAGCAACCAACAGGCATGCTCTAGTCCAGCATTTAAGGTAAATTTAAATAACTAGCTATAGACAGAATAATACCCAGTTACTTAGCTGGGTTTAAACTCTGTTCTAAAATACCTATCAAGCCTCGCCGAGATGTATGTTTTTTTCAGAGAGGAAATTGATTTAAATGTTCAAGAACAATTCGCCGACATATAGTCTAAATAAAATTTGATTTATGCTGCACCAATTAAAACAAGCAAAATTTTCCGTTAAACAATGACGTGTGAGCTTTTGTTTACAATACTATATAAGCACGGTACATTAACCGTGCTTGTTATTAGCAATTTTCACTTTTCCTTCTCTGCACTACACGTGATTGCTGTCTCACGTCACATTGACTGTTTAACTACGTTGACTTCTGTACAAGTATCATTTACGCTGTGTCACCTAGTCACTGGGATTTTCTGTCACGCCAATCGTTTTGCTGCATAAGTAGTCATACGGAACGATCATCTATTTATTGGACCTCTACCTGTTCCAGTCATCACGGTGTTGCCGCAGATATTCAACAAGACAATTATGATTCTTCATACAGCCAATCAGTCTCTGGTTTCAAAGACACAACGAAGGAACATCAGCCAATCAACCAGAGCCCGAATCAAGCGTGTAGGAATACTTTCAGAGACTATAACACTGCCTAACTTTTTCGGCATTTGCCAGAGAGGCACTCACGGGCGTACAGGCTCCTAACCTATTCGTGTCTGAGAATCCCATAGATTGTAGATCACTTGTAGTCCTAAAATTTACAGTAGAATCTGATATGCTTATATTTCCATTTGCATCTGCTAAATTTAGATTGGAAATATCTTGCACTGACTTACTAGTGTCCTCAAAATTAATATCAGCGTTCATGTCTGTGAAGTTTATTTATTAAATCGACATTTAATGTTAGGCAAATTGGAATGTGAAACCTGTCTCGCGCAAACACCCAAACAAATAATCTGGAAGGAGATATACGTGAACAACAGAATTATTAAATTACCTGTTCCAGAACGTCCATCCTATGTGTGCTTCAATAAAAAATGCAAGACAGTTTAAGCAGGTATATATTGTGAATGTTGATCCGTTTTTAATAAAGAAAAATGTGAAAATTGCAGCAGAACAACGGAAGATACAAACAGTCGAGGAACGTGACACTCGAAAACTGAAAATGGCGCACAATTCAAAGTCAAGTATTTAAACATAGAAAGTTCTTGAAAATAAAAGAAAAAATTCTTTTTAAATAAAATTCGTTGCAGTCAGCCAAGGTGGTTTAAATTTATCAGTTAATGTTACTTTAATTTTGGCGGAGGATTTATCATACAGTACTTACATATATACATACATACGTACTTATTATTTGTCGGGTGGAACGCATCGACCGGAGAGAGCGTGTTTGCGGGTTTTCAACTCTTTCTCTAATTTCGAAGGATATCGGGTTTTATTTTGTTTTAATTTCAGATTCTCGGGATTTTTTGTCTGATCTCATTTTTAGGTTACACCAGGAATCTACCTACACACATTTTTTTGGATTTTACCTTCAGTTTTCAAGGATCTTTTCCTAGCCCACCCGATTTCTATTTTTATTTTTATTTTTGACATTTTAATACCCATTCTTTTCTTTTTACCTCTCATAAATATTTCTGATCTTCTATCTCATTCCACCATGAACCAGCTCTCGTCGCAAGCCCCCATCTCCCCGTTCATCACCCAAAAGCTTATCTCTAACATCACTGACCTCCAGCAGCAAATGGCGGACATCTCAGTATTAATTGGAGCCCTGACAGGCAACCTTTCATTATCCACTACTCAACCCCATTTGTTGCGTCAAGCTGATGCGTTTCTGAACGTGGTACCGAGGGAGGTTTCCCTGAGAAATCAAAACAAGAGAAACATCTTTTTATGGTCCCCGCTCTCCCCTCTCTCAAAGGATGCTCTGGCCTCTGATATGATCAGCCAAATAGGAGACAACTTTAGCCACCTTAAAGAGATCTCCTCGGGTAAGGGACAAGCATTTATTCTCTCCTCACATGAAAGATTATCTGACGATGAGCTTCGTCACCTCAAATTGCACTCGCCCACTTTAGCATCCGGGAAAGTCAAACTAAAGCGAGATCATACGCTACTACAGAGGACCCTAGAGAAAGCCCAAACACATCAACCCGACACCACCCCCCCACCTCCAGCTCATCGCGCCTTTCCGGGCTGGAGCAATCCAAAGAAAAGCCGCTCTGTTCACGGCGGTATCCTCGGTGATGCACCTTCCTCCAGACCACCCCTGCTGACTCCCTCCCGATTTGAAGGCCTCCCTCTCACTTTTAGCCCTTACTCCGCAACCAGCCCTCCCTCTCAGTCTCAAGCTCTACCACGTCGCCGAGGCCGACCACGCCGCGCCAAGCCTCTTAACAACGAAACCACTCTCCCAAGTTCGCCCGCAAGGTCCACATCTCCACGACAAGCTATTCCTGGGACGGATGCCACCACCCGGAGACCGAACAAACGTAGGTCTGCTAAGGCCAATCGGGACTTTGACCCAGCCCCAACAACCTCAACTCCCGCTATTGAAACCATTATCGACCCCACCCAGGACTGCAGCGTCTCAGCTCCTGATCAGTCACTGTTCCCGCGCTCCCCATCATCGCAGCTTCAGAGTGCCCCTCGAGCCCAGACTTCTCGCCCCCTTTTGCTTTCAAACCCTCCAACTACCTCACCCACCTGACAAACGAGGGACAAAAGAAATCCACATCGATGCTGACCACTCCATCCTTGTCAATGAGCGGTCAGTCACCCTCATCAGCCCTAGATCTCGTCCCGCCCGCCAGCGGAAAGCCCCCGCACGCTTCTTCTCCCCGATCTAACCATCCCTCTCTCAGAGCACTCTCTGCAATTCTCATCAATTGCAGATCACTTACGCCAAAAATCAATCATCTACGAGCTTTTCTATCCTCTAACGAGATAGACATTTGCTTTCTTGTTGAGACCTGGCTGTCCCCTTCCATCCACTGTGATGATCTCTTCCTCATTCACGGATACACGTTCCTTCGTAGCGACAGAACTGTCGTTCGCGGGGATGGTCTAGCCGCCTATGTCCGATCCCTCCGTATGCCCAAACGCTTATCGACATCGAACACTCAAGGATTGGAATTTTTCTCGTTTCAGCTACTAATCCATAACCAAAGCATATCTACCTGTGTTGTCTACAGACCCCCTAATCTCTCACTCATCGACGACACTCGCGGGTCCCAACTCCTTTCTACTTTTTTCTCTCTACACTCCGATCGGTACGTCGTTGTGGGTGATCTCAACCTCCCCTTGGCTAATTGGCATAACCTAGCTTCGGAAAGTCACCCACTGCTTCGACTCTTCGCGGACAACTTGCTACATCAATTCGTTCACTTTCCGACCCGAGGGCACAACCAGCTGGATTGTGTACTCTCCAACAACGAGGTGACTGATGTTCACTCTCGGGAGATCTTCCCTAATCTTGATCACTGCCAGGTATCCTTCCTCTTACCTCTCTTATCCTTCACCCCTCGAGAAGACACACATTCGTTCAGGCGATTCACCAACTGGGAAGAGTTCCACCGACTCTGTGACGCTGTTAACTGGAGGGACCTCTTTCTCCCAAACAATCTCTCCTCGTGCTTTTCCGAAGTTCATAACATCCTATCCTCCCACTACAACTCCGCCAACTCTATTCAAAACGTACATTCGACGAATAAGTTGAACGCTCTGTTGAAGGCACGGGACAACATAGCACGCAGCTCTCGTCTACGCACTTCGTCACTTGCCCGCGCCCTCGCTCTGAGACGCATTGGTGGACACATTAAACTGGCTATCAACAAACAAGCGCTCCACATCGAAAGACGCATCCGCTCAGCTCCTAACCTCCAAGCAAAATTCGCCATCATCAAACACCAATTGTTGCAAAAGCCCAAAACCTCGTATATTAACTTCTCTCAGTCAGACGACCTCTGCTTCGCTAACGATTATCTGACTCACCTTCTAGACTCATTTTCCACTCCCACTCCGCCTGTTGAGATGTTAGACAACGGAGACTCCGAAAACCTACGCTGGTTATACGTCTCTCCGGCTTCCGTCGCCCAAGCAGTTAAAGACATTAAATCTAAACACCAATTTGATCAATACGGTGTCTCGGTCAGCATGATTGCTCTGCTTGGCTGGAACGTCTTCTCTCTAATTGCAGATGTTATTAATCATTGTCTCGAAACCACCTATCTTCCCCCGGACTGGCTTTGCTCGACGATCTCTCCTATCCCCAAAAATGGCACTTCCTCGATCTCATCATTTAAAGATCTCCGCCCCATTACTATCGTACCTTCTTCCACCAAAATCTTCGACAGGATCTTATACAACCTAATCTACCCCTCCATTAAGTCTCATGTAAACTTCTATCTCCGCGATGATCAACATGGCTTTTTGAATGGCCGCTTCTCTTCCACCAACTTAGTTAGTGTTCTCGATCATTGCTACTCTTCTTTCTCTAAAGGGCTTCAGTGCACTCTCCTCTTCCTAGATATATCCAAGGCTTTTGATTCGCTGTCATTTTCAGCAATCGAATCTGCCTTAATGAGAAGCGGTATCTGCGGCAATGTTCTCAATCTTATCAGTTATTATCTTCGAAACCGATATGCGACAGTAAAAGTTGGCAGTAGTCACTCGAGGCCAACCCATGTCCGATCCGGTGTTCCCCAGGGCTCCGTACTTGGTCCCATTCTCTTCAACCTTACACTCGCACACATACAGGTTGAAGACAATCTTTTCAAGCTGTTCAAATATGCGGATGACATGGTTATCGTATTCAGCAACCCCACAACATCCAACCCTTCCTCACCCCTTATATCGGAGCTCCTATCTTCGCTCCACTTGCAACTCAGCAGAATCGGTCTCAAACTAAATCCCACCAAAACTCGCTTAATGAGACTCTCGTCTGATCCATTCTGCTCTATCCCGGTTGCCAACTACCCCCTCGACATAGAAATAATAGATTCGGCCAAACATCTCGGCATTCATTTCTCTAAGTCCCTAGACTTCTACCCACACCTTACACACACTACTTCCAAACTCTTCAAATGGGCCCGTCTGATCTGTTTTAAGACTAACAACCCCACTCTCCAACTCACATTATTCAAGGTCTACGTTCTGCCCCGCATTTCTTACGCCAGCGAATTCTACTGTCCTCTCACCCTCGCCTCCTCCTATACTATTGAACAGGTATCATACTGATTTATTAAGCGAGTCTTCCCGAAATGCCAAAATTATAGGGAACGCCTACTTCTGGCTAACCTTCTTCCGCTTTGGTTCACACGTCACCTTCGAGTCATTTCTTTTATCCATAAGATCTCAACTTCCCTACCACTCTCCAACTTTGCCCACCCAAGTCACCACTACGCCACACGTTCTAGTAACTCTTCTATCCAAGCTAACCATACCCCCAACATATTTAAAAAAGTCTATCTCTTCTCCAAAGCCACTAATGTTTTCAACGCTCTTCCCACAGATATAAAGCTCCTATTCCAGCACGAATTCAAAAAGGCAGCCCATCAGTACTTCTTCAACAAACTTCTTTGCGATACCACCGATTGGAAACGAAACTGGTTCCTTCTCAATCCATAACATTTACTTCTCCCCAGGCTATTCTCTTTAACTTCTCTAATCTTCCACTTTACCTCCTTGGTCTTCATCCTTTCTTCTTGACTCACTGATACCTCTTCTCAACCCATTCGTGACCCCATCATATCCACGTAGTGGATACCTTACTAAGTTTTCCTCATCCAATTCTTTTCTTTCTTGTTTCAGCGGAGGACCGGTATCCCAACAGGACATCGACTTTCCCTGGCCTTCCTTCAATCACAAACTTGTTCTAGGGATGCCTGCGACCCGTGCAAGAAGCTCGTATTCAATCCGACTGATTCAATCCATGTCCTGGCTATGCTCCATCAACTGAATCTCCACGACAATGGACTCCATCGACCGATGTCTGCCTACGATCCGCCATCTTTATTATCTTTATTTTCGAACTCACTTTTACCTAGAAGCTCTGACAATTCATGGACTTTCTCCAATTGATCTTGTCTAGTCAAATGGAATTTTGTTCTTATTTATTTTTCACCAGATTGAACTATCTTGACGTTTTTGATAACATTTCCCTTCCCAAACCCCCCTGCCATCAAATACTTTGCTAGTCACAATTCCACTCACCTCCACATATCCTACCCTTGATTTGTTATCTCAATGGTCGGGCCAGTTGGCCTTTGATGCCAAATAAATGTATTACTATTGTATTATTATTATTATTATTATTATATATATATATATATTATACTCCACACGGGTCTAATAAGGGCCACCATAGTTACTGTATCTCAATATCCACGGCTTTTAACTTTTTGTGACGGTGCACGGCATATACTAGCACTACGTGTGTTTACTCTGCTATTGAATAGAATTAATTTTAATTTTATGTTGTAACGACACAAATCAATCGCCGACATATTGCATAAATTAAATTCAAATTTATTTACGTTGCACCAATGAGAAAAAAGCAAATTGCCGTTTAACCACGTTTAACCACGTTTAACCAATAGTATTCAAGTACGCATATTGCATGCTATTTAAGCACGGTAATTTACCATGCAAGTCAGTTGTGGGATTTGCCTTCTACCTGCTTCACGTGTGTGCGTTCTGTCGGCTGTCAATACGTGTGCGCTCTGTCGGCTGTCAATACCTACGCTGGTGATTTGATAGTTTCACCAACAACTAACTACATCCGTGACTCATCTTGTTGCGGGATACCGGAGAGACGAGCCAATTGAGTGCAGGACCTGCAGGACACCATCCACAACGCGATCACAGCTCAACCACGGGAGCGAACAACTCAACCAGAGTCCACCCAAGGCTCTAGGACATCTTCAACTCTGAAGACTTCAAGCGAACGCATTACCCGGCCCTCTTAAGGGCCCCCATATCAGTAACTAATCTCTATTCAGAGCACCTTAACCGAGTTTGTAACGTCGTACGGCATTTACTTGAAGCCGGGGCGTTTACAAAATTGGCGACCGCGCCAGGATATTGATTATTGTTCTGATTTTTTTGGTATAAATAAAATTGACTTCCTTTTTCATCTATTTGGGGTAAAAATCGATTAAGATTTGCGTGATCGTGGTCATCTGTGAATTTTTTTGGGTATATATATATATATATTCGTGGTTTGTGTTGGGGGATATAATAATAGATTGACATTTGTGTTTTCTTTACCGTGATTGTGGTTTTCTGGGAAATCTGTTGGATAATAATAACACATCGGCATCAAAGGCCAACGGGTCCTTTGTTCATCTTTTCTACGTACAAAACGGCACCGTACGTACTCAACAACTCAACTTCGGATTGTTGGAAACAGTGACTTCTTTGTTCTGCTCTTATTCAACCGTGGAAGCTGTTTGTGGGTAAGCGTTTCGTTAAAGTATATTTATATATTTTCATATTGCTTTTAATTTATGCTTTTAAGATCCCGTAAGATTGTTAAAATGTCAGGTCCAATTTTAGATATTGATGTTCCTGTTTGGGATGGAGATAGTGAGTTATTTTTTATGCGCGTAGACTCCGCTTTCTCCCCGTTTCCTGATTATGACAGTCATCAAAAACTGTCGAAGGTTTTGCTAAACTACCTTCTGAATTGCAGCGACGGATTTATCCTAAGCTTGAGGCCATTAGGAAGCTACCTAATCCCATTTTGGGCCTACAAAACGAGGTAGAATCCTTGCTTGGACCCACGGAAACTGAGCAGATAATAAACAAATATGCGCAGTTAGATATGCCAAATCTTGGCCCCATAGAAATACTGAGGGAATTACGGAAACGTTGGTATAAAACCAACATTTCTGACCATGAGGCTAAGGTTGTTTTTATTAACAATCTTCCCCAAACATTAAAACTCTTTGCCAGACAGCTCCCCAACACTCTCTCTATAGATGACTTATCTGAGAGATGTGAGTTAGAATATAGGGTTTTGGAACCCAAAGTGAATCCATCATCCTTTTCTTCACCCCGCAAGATGATAGAATCTCCTCCTTAGAGAGAACAGTGGCGAACATGGCCAAAGTTCTAGAAGGATTGGCCATTACCAAATCCGAGATAAATCAAGTGAATTCTCGACCAAAATTCGTTTCCAAGTCAAATTATAATGGTAGGCGGCGATCGAGATCTCCGCAATCATTTAATAAATATGCTCCAAAGAACTGGTGTTATAACCACCAGAAGTTTTTTATGCTTGCCAAGTTTGTCTTTGTCGTTCCGAAGAATTTCCGAATGAGTGTCAATTTCCACAGCTGACGGAGAGGACAACAGACCGCAGGCACAAGGGTGCATCAGCATCGGGAAACGTCTGGCGCAGGAAGTAGAAGACCGTACTTTCTGCACATCAACGGCATCAACGGCGCTACAGGGAAGAAGCCAACTACAATCCGACATCCCTGTCGACTCTTTTCGTCCACGCCGAATTTTTCACATAGAGAACCAAACAGACAATGCCGGTCGCAATCACCAGCCTACTTGTTTGCATGACCCGGCCAAACAGCCAAACGAACTTCTGCACCTTCTTGATTTCAAAACTGGCGAAGAGTACATCGTAGACACAGGTGCGGCAGTCTCAGTTCTCAAAGGTGATTCAATGGCCGAGATGTCGCTAGGCGTTCTTCTCGCAACAGCTACAGGCGAGCCCTATACCAACTTATGGCTGCCAATACCGCACACTCAACATAGGTCTACGACGTGAATTTTCCCACAACTTCATCATTGCCAAGGTCTCACATAATATAATAGGCCTTGATTTCCTTCTAAAATTTCGGCTCATTGTTGATCTTGCCAATCAAAAGATCATCGACCCCTCCACCGGACTTGAACAAAGCTTTTGGACACTTGCCTCCGAGCGTTTGGAGTTACAGGTCATTCAATCAACCCCAGTGCATCATTAAGCAGAGATATCAGCAGCTCTTCGAAAATACAAATCGCTTTTCGATCTTAACAAATCCGATCTACGAATCTTCAACACGATGCATCATATCGTCACAGAAGGACAACCTATTGCACTCAAGAAGCGACCACTGGCTCCTGTTAAGCTGAAAGCTGCCCAAGAAGAATTCTCAAGGCTTTTGGAAGAAGGAATCATCAGACCATCAAAATGTTCATGGGCGTCACCACTGCACTTAGTCTCAAAATCAAATGGATCGTACAGAGCCTGTGGAGACTACCGTAAGCTAAATTCAGTGACAAAATCTGATGCATATCCTATTCCAAATATCAACACTTTACTTGAAAAACTCAACGGCAGCAATTTCTTCTCAGTGATTGACCTCAGACAAGCGTACCATCACATACCGGTAGCACCAGAGGATATCGAGAAAACTGCAGTCATCACTCCATTTGGCCTTTTTGAATATCTTTACATGCCTTTTGGACTTAAGTGTGCTACTCAGACATTTCAAAGATTCATAGACAACATACTTCGCGACGACTCTGCTTAATGTATGTCATATCTAGATGACATTATGGTATTCAGTCCAGATCTAGAATCTCATGCGAAACATCTACGAAATGTCCTCTCACGCTTATCCAACCACGGACTCAAGATCAACTGTGACAAGACGCAGATTGCAACTTCATCCGTCGACTTCTTAGGGCATCGTATCACGGCCCAAGGTATTCAACCGTTGCCGTCAAAGACGAATTCAATCAAGAATATCAAGTCACCAAGGACTTTGGAGCGATTTGCAGAAAATCCTGGGAGTACTAAACTATTATCGCAAGTTCCTTCCAGGCCTTTCAAAACAACTTTATCCTTTGTGCAGGCACCTGCGGAACCGAAAAGGACTTAGCAAGAATTCCATCATTGCTTGGTCATCCGAAGACGAGGAATTACTTCGACTTGCCATCAACTCGTTAGCAAATGCCACAATGCTAACGCATCCAGATTTTGAAAAGTCATTTCTACTCACGACAGATGCTTCTGAATTCGCTATTGGAGCCACTTTGGAACAAGAGATCGACGGAGTTCGGAAGCCTATCAGTTTCTACTCGCGTACTCTCCAACCAGTAGAAACGAGGTACGACACTTTCGGCCGAGAACTTCTCGCCATCCACGACGCAGTGCGCCATTTTATCAGCATCATTGGCAGTAGCAGATTTGTTGTTTTCACAGATCATGCACCACTAGTTAGCGCACTTCGAAACGCAACTTCATCTATCGCCAAGTACCCTGCCAGAGTGGAAAGACAGCTTTCTCGTCTAAGCGAATGGCAATTTGACGTCTTTCACGTCAAGGGCAAACAGAACTTCATTGCAGATGCCCTGTCTAGGCCAGACGTCTCTCTACAACCACCTTCACCGTCACCATTCACTGTCAACTCCGTGGCACTCAGTGAACCTGCACTAACGCCAACTCTCCTGCGAACTGAACAACGCGGTGACATTCACATTCAAAGATCAATAGCCCGTCACCCAACCAAGTTCATATGCCGTCTGTGGGAAGGCTTACCAATTGTTTACTTCACGGGTACGCAGCCCAACAAGCCAGTTCTGCCGACCAGCCTTCAGAGAAAGGTTTTCGATTCAATTCACTCAATTTCTCACCCAGGAAGCCAAGCGACTGTCCGACTTCTTACAGATCGTTTCTGGGGTCACAGACTTAGGCAGAATGTTAAACGATGGGTCTCAGAGTGTGCAATTTGTCAGAAAAACAAGATCACACGACACACTCGTTCTAAGTTGCAACATTTTCGGTCTACTTCTCGCCTAGCCATCGTCCACATCGACATAGTTCATCTGACAAAGGTTCAAGGTTTCAGCTACCTTCTAACTATGATCGATAGATTTACACGGTGGCCTGTGGCATTACCTCTTGGCACCATTTCTGCAGACGAAGTAACTAACGGTTTTATCTCTGCATGGATATCCAATTACGGTGTTCCCAATGAGGTCATCACGGACAGAGGCACTTGCTTCTCATCTGATCGTTTCAAAACCACCTTGCGGTACATGGGATGCATCTTACGCCAGACGACTGCCTACCATCCCCAAGCTAATGGCATGGTAGAGAGAATGCATAGGGAACTCAAAGCAGCTTTAGCATCCTCGTCCATTAATGGCAACTGGGTCGATGCACTACCTTTAGTTCTGCTGGCCATGCGTTCTCGTACTCGAGAATCCATTAAAACGTCTGCGTCACAACTCTTGTATGGCATGGATCTACGCCTGCCTAGTCAGCTCCCACGTCTACTACCGGTACAAGATGACCCACAAAACGAAGCTACCCGCCTTCGACTTCATTTCGGTAACATGTCCGAACAGCAGCCGAGACACACGCCTCGTCCAGTCTTCGTTCACCCACAGCTCCACAGCTGCAAGAGAGTACTCGTTCTCAACAATAATGCTGTTGCACCACTACAACCCAAGTATCGCGGTCCTTACCCGATTTTACTAAAACAACCAAAATACTTCATCATTATGCAAGGCGCTACACCGACATCAGTAAGCATAGACAGGTTAAAACCGTTTATCGAACCACCTGATCCTGAGAGCGTTCAACCTTCTACACACGTCTCAGGCTCCGTCTGCCCACAATCTCAACCTGCTTTGTATAACGCGTAATTAATTTTTTTAAACATTAAAATTTAACTATAAAATTTTTTTTAACCTTACGTTAATTTTCGTATTTGTCTCACGTGGCATAACCAGCTGTTCTTAGCTAACAATTGTGTAGCATTTTTGAACAGTTCTTTGGTATTATGCCATCTCTGAGGCAATGTTCGTGTACATATTTTTATGCAATTACCTTTGATTTTAATGTATATATATTTTACATTATAATGTATTTCTCACACATGACATTACACTGCCTATTTTGGTATGACCAGCTACTTAGAGCTAACGCTTTCGTGTAGCAACACTAAGTAGTGATCAGCTTCATATCATGGTACAGGCCACTTTCAATGCATATCTCAACTTTATCTATTTCACAAAGACCACTCTACAAATGTCATGACCACAACGTCGAGCACTCTAGCTCCTTTGGTCGTATACAAACACATTGACAACGATCCAACCTGCTTAGGTTTTAACTTAAACCTGGCAAATTCAGAGGCGATTTACCTCGAAATCTTCACGCTGCGGCTCCAAAAACTTACACTGCTCTATTTTGCCTCACGTGCTATGACCGTCCACTAGAGCTAACAATTTGTGTAGCAATTCCTAGTGGTTACCTGGCATCATATCATTGTTGAAGCAACCAACAAGCATATTTAAGCCCAGCACTTATGGTTCATCATATTTTTGCTTAACTTGGTTCGAACTCTGTCATGCATTTCTTATCTAGCCTCGCAGAGAGGAAATTTTTTTCCTTTTTTTCCAGAGAGTGAGATGTTGTAACGACACCAAATCAATCACTCGGCCATTTGCATAAATTAAATTCAAATTTATTTACGTTGCACCAATGAGAAAAAAGCAAATTGCCGTTTAACCACGTTTAACCACGTTTAACCAATAGTATGCAAGTACGCATATTGCATGCTATTTAAGCACGGTAATTTACCATGCAAGTCAGTTGTGGGATTTGCCTTCTACCTGCTTCACGTGTGTACGTTCTGTCGGCTGTCAATACGTGTGCGCTCTGTCGGCTGTCAATACCTACGCTGATATTTTGATAGTTTCACCAAAACCTAACTACATCCGTGACTCATCTTGTTGCGGGATACCGGAGAGACGAGCCAATTGAGTGCAGGACCTGCAGGACACCATCCACAACGCGATCACAGCTCAACCACGGGAGCAACAAATCAACCAGAGTCCACCCAAGGCTCTAGGACATCTTCAACGCTGAAGACTTCAAGAGAACGCATTACCCGGCCCTCTTAAGGGCCCCCATATCAGTAACTAATCTCTATTCAGAGCACCTTAACCGAGTTTGTAACGTCGTACGGCATTTACTTGAAGCCGGGGCGTTTACAATGTTAATTTTTGTTTAACGAATTTAGAAAGCGTTAATTAAGAATGTGTACCTTGAATGTGTGTTTCTTGCATTGCAATTTTATGTTGTGATTTAGTTTTAACAGATTGGCTTAAAACTAATCAATTGGATTTTAATTTCTCACCGAAAGATGTCTCAAAACTTAGGTACGTTTTTATTTTGTGGTTCCATATTAAAATTTTTAAGCTGTAAAAAATGTTTACAATTTAATAATAATAATAATAATAATAATAATAATAATAATGTTAATATGGATATTTTTGGAAACAAGGGACAAATACACACTTGTGGTTTTGAAAAATATATATGTTGCTAAAATTGTAATGAAGTGTGTTTGAATTGAATGGAAGAGTTGCTGTTTGGATAACTTGGGTATGACTTGGATGAGGGAAATTTGATATAGTAAGGCTAGTTGAGATCTTATGACCGAGATAGAGTACTCAAAAGTTTTGGGTGAACTATAAATGGAGAAGATTTACGAGGTGCAAGCACTCACGATATTTCTGACTGAGGGAACACTCGCTTCATAAATCGAGAAGCGATCTGTTCAAACAAAAGTGAGGAGCCAATGAAATTTAATCGCACAGGAGATGAGGAATAGGACATAGGCTTTGAAGAATGTGAGTTTCAGGATAAGGTTATGTATCTTAAAGCAGATCAAACGAGCCCATTTGAAGAGTTTGGATATAATTTTATTAAAATGTAGGAGAAGTTTAATCATTTATAAAACTAGATGCAAAAGAGTTTCACCGAGTCAATTCTTGCAATATTAAGAGACAATTTTGTTGTCGAGATGGAATAAAACCTGTCGGAGGTAAGTTTCGTCAAACGAATACTATTGGGATTTAGTTTACGACCGATTACTTTGAGGTGAGAGTGCAACGAAGATAAAAGCATATGACTAGAGATGAAGAAGTGTTGAGTGAGATTGAATTGCTGAATACCATTACCATTTCATTTGTATATTTGAACAGATTAATCTGGTAGTCTGCAACATGAAGCTGTGCCAGTGCTAGGTTGAATAGCATAGGAGCAAATACTGAACCCTGATGTAATCCAGATCAGATAAGTGCTGATCACAAATAACCATTTTCAAAATTTTACAGTTGTGTACCGGTTTCAAAGGGTATTAACTGGTTAGTTTAAGGAGGCTGTCGCGTATAACATTGCTTAATAAGTATAATTCAGTTGCCGAGAATGATACTGAATAACAAGACTTGAAGATATTTGGAAAGAGGAGAATGTATTCAAGACCCTTGGACATGAAAGAGTTGCAGTGGTTATGAACACTGAATCATCAAAAAGGAATGAACTATCTCGAGACTTAATAAAAGGGTAGATTATGTTATATATGATCCTGTCGAATGAGTTGAAAATACAAGTAATCGTGATAATGAAAACATCATCACAGTGTATTTCAGGGGACAGACATATTTCAACAAGTAAGCAAATATCCAGCTCGCTTTATGAATAAAATGCCCACAGTTGATTTATTTTGGGTGTGAGTGGCCAGCAATGGATAAAGACTTCCAAGTTGGATCCCGAGGAAAGAAGATTAGAACAGAAAGAAAAATTGTGCGGGAGTCTTGCAACGGTGGCGGGAACGCGACCGAGGACTCATAAGTGTGATTAAGCGCGTGTTGATGACAATGAAACGTTAATAGTCAATTTCGACTTCCTTAGTCCAGCACTTGTCAGGCGAATGTGGGATTTGTGGGTTTTGAATACACGATGAAGGCGGGTCCGCAGAACTCTTGTGGTTTCAATGATGCAGCGTCGCCGGCGTTGGATAAGTTCCTATTTGTGATAAGACCGGTTTAGAGGCTGTGTTTTTACTGTCCTAGGTGCCATTAGAAAGGTTAGTATAAGAGCAGATTGCAGAGAAAATTCAGTAACTTGCTGATCCACAGGGTTCTTATATTTTGAGAGTTTCTGGACCATTTAACTGGTCGTGATGTTGGCTGGACGTAAGGGTTTTGAACTTGCTGCAATGCAAGACTGAACAAAATACCGTTATTCATTGGATCTACGGTTCTCACATTGATTGCTAATATTTACTTTCGATAGAAAATGTGTATTATAACTTTCTTTTTAAATGATTGTCAAGAATAAGGTTTGGAGCCACGAAGACAACCCTGCTATCTTTAATAAAAATAATACGCCAGAAAAAAATGCGACAACTAAAGATTAGATCGAACAAACAATAAAAATCCAAACAAAAATTTAAACAAAGAATGATAATAAATATTGACAGCATTTTAGATATATTATTCAATACGATATTGGTATAAGCATAATAATAAATTTTTAATCTATTTTTCGTATGTGGTTTTATCGACCTCCACATCAATATGAGAGAAAAAGATTATATGTAGATAAATAACGTAGAAACTCAATTCCTATTTTCTAATGTGAGTCACAAAATTACTAAACTCGTATCAATTTGAGCGTGTTTGTATGCGTCTTGGTTTTGCTGATAAGGATATAAGCTGAAACTTAATGTATTAACCATTTACTCCACGTATATCAGGCTCAAATGTGCGACTCTTACATCGATGCCAATTGGTCCTCATATTTAAGATTAAACTGTATGGTAAACACGATTGCATTTATATAACTATCTAGTAGGTAACATGACAGAGTACTTTTTACGCAATATTAAGTTAAATACGATTTGGCACAAGAAAAGAATAATTAAATTACGTGTTGTTAATCAATCCAAATATGCATAGAGTAGAAAATAACCTTGTGTTAGCAAAAGCATTTTGTGTAGAAGATCAAAGTTGGAAATATTGTAAAGGTTACTAAAGATGTTACGGTTATATTATCCAAATCCAGACGGCCACGACACTATTAAAGAGGCTTAAGCAAGTCCAGTTAAAATAGAAAACACTTAAATCGAGCACAATTTAATAATAAAGGATTTAAACAATGTATGTTCTTAAAGTGAAATGAATAATTGCCCTTTTTAATAATATTTTTTTCAATTGTTACCAATAAATTGTCAGTACGTTGTGTGTTGGAGGAAAGGCTTCCTTCAAACACACCACCTTCTCAAAAAAGGCGTCTAGTAATAAATGTAATCTCCATGCTTTACTGTCATTTGCGTTTCACTATAAAGTTGTGTACGTTGGCGATCATGTAATTGTCACTGCGTATATTTCATATTAAACTCTAACGGCTGGTTTATCTGATGTTAATAGAGCGTAATTTTCTTGTACCTTAATTGAAACTAGTAGTGATGCGTTAGACAATGCATCATATAAGTGCTGTTTGCTTGAAGCAGGTGTTTGCGAAGTTAAGTTTCACATATTGGACTTAGCCATTAGAAGATGTCCTTCTGCCTCGTCATAAATCCAAATAAACTATGGAATGCAACAGTGCCATTTACGTCTATGACGATATTTTGTCTGTTATCCTTTTGATTTTGTACTGTCTCTAGTAAAGTGTTATCAAGCAGTTCTTCCCATTCTCATTAGCTATATAAACATGTGATATAGATCGAAAATTTGATGACACAGCACTTGGTTTTGATCTTTCTAGACTTTGTTGGAGCTAAACAACACATCTTATTTATAGACGCTCCTATAAACCCATTCATATAAATAGAAGCGAAATGAAGACCACTTAAATTGGCTGCTAGAAGATCTCCAGGCAGCCTTAATGATTCTCCATAAATAAACTCTACTATCCAAGGTCCTAAGATTGACAATAATATAGGAAGATCATGTACTCTGCTCGTAACATTAGTACCCATATATGCAGCTTTCATTTAAAGATGCAGACTTTCTACCATCCTATCTGCCCGGGAATTTTACGCGTTTGTATGCAGTACATTTATTTTCATGTTATTCAGCGGTATAATAAATACTTTTAACATAAATTGACTAACGTGATCACTAGTAACGCTTACCAGCACACCATATCGCGACACCTAATTATGTAGAAACGCAAAGAAAATCTCCTGCGCTGTCATATCATTCAATATCGTCACTTCAAATTGACAATTGCAACAATTAACCATTGTGAGCATGTACTTTTGACCGTCGACCCTTAGAAACTGGACAATGTTAATTTAGACATGTTTGGTTCAATCGGATGTTATCCATATATTATGGACTTCGGTTCTGGTGTGTCTATAAACCTTACAGGATTGACGCTGCGGGCAAGCTCGTACTCATGTCCGTATGCCCTTCGTCATATTCAGATATACGCATCTGTTGGCAACTAACTTGATGGAAGAATCTCCGCACTCATGTAGCTGGTTGATTACTTTGGAGCGAATCTCCAACGGCACTTACGTTTTTGGGTTGGCTTTCGGAAATTTCTCACTTACTACCCACGAGTTTGCAAACATGAACTGATTTCCTAGCCAATACCTTGGTGAAGGTATCCAATCCTCGTGCTTACATGATTTACCGGACCTTGATGTATCACCTCGACGTTTACTTCATTCGGTATGCTAAATGCATCTGCCTCCACATTTTCCTTACCAGCAGTATAAGAGATTATAAAATGTAACTCTGCTAATTGAGATTTTTTGGAATACACTCTGCAAGAGTAATTAAGTTAAGCGGTTTTACCGAGTATGCTTATCAGCTGCCTGTGGTTCGTTGATATCAATAACTGACGGCAGCAAAACTGTATTGGTCTTACTATGTCATTGTCTTGTTGCTGTATAACTGCCCAAATTTCAATATCTGAGGCATTTATGACTGTCTCAAATGGCTTGTTCCAGTCTACATGTGCTAGGAAGTGTATCTCATTTAGCATTTCCTTAGGCCTAAGGAATGCCTCTAGGTCCTTCCGGCTAAAAGGTGATTGGCCAGGATTTCTTAGTCATAATCTACTCATGCACAAGATGATATTCTAACGATCCTAAAATTCTGACTATACCAGGAGTGAATCATCGAGAATAACTGAACATACCCAAGAACCTACGCAGATGGCGCATTTTCTGAGACTTCGTTACATCTTTGATCGCTGGGATCTTATCTCCCATAGTATTAATTACCTCTTTGGAAAGTGTATGTCCAATGTATTTGACCAATGAGAAACCAATTTTTTTCTTATTTGTTTTGAAACATAGTCCACATTGTTTCAGGCCGGTTAAAACTGTTTTCAAATGTTTGCGATGTTCCTTATAAGGTCGATTGAAAATAATTATATCTATGTGGACCTTAAAATGTATATTTTTGGACGATTTCCTCAATGAAATTCTGGAATGTGTGAGTAGATTATTTCAAACAAAATGACACTTGATGAATT